>PVKS010013270.1:0-51329 GCA_004027875.1 Aplodontia rufa | reverse complement strand
CTCCTCCACCTCCTCAATTTCCATCTCCTCTCCCTCCTCCTCCATCTCCTACCCCTCCTCCTCCAACTCCTCCTCTATCTCCTCCTCCTCCTCCATCTCCTCCCCCTCCTCCTCCAGCTCCTCTTCATCCTCCTCTACCTCTTCCTCCTCTCCTTCATCTCCTCCACCTTTCTCCTCCTCCTCCTCCATCACCTTCTCCCCCTCTCCTCCTCCTCTAGCTCCTTATCCTCCTCTACCTCCTCCTCCTTCTCCTTCACCTTTTTCTCCTCCTCCTCTTCTATCACCTTCTCTGTCTCCCCTCCACCCCTACCTCCTTCTTCTCCTCTTCCTCCTCCTCCATATCCTCCTCCCCCTTTTCCACCTCTTTCTCTATCTCCTCCTGCTCCTCCACCACCACCTCCTCCTCACCTCTTCCTCCATATCCTCCCCCTCCTCCACTTTCATCTCCTCCACCTCCTCCTCCTCCTCCTCCTCTACCTTCTCCTTCACCTCATCCACCCTCCTCCTCCACCTCCTCCTCCTCCAAGAAGCTGTCCCTGATTTCCTTCCCCTGAATTGTAAGCAATCTAGAATTCAAAGGCCCTCCAAGGAATTACTTTTTCATTAGTTTTGAAAAGAAAGAATCTAAGGTTCAGAAAAAGCCAAGAGACCCCAAGCTGCATCCTTTCCTTCTGCTACAAAGCCAGCAGGTAATTAAAGAAAGATTTGAGTGTAAACTCTATTTTCTTTCTTATGGTACTGTCAGTCACCATGGGACCTGTGCTCCTCTCTTATAGCTACCTGGGCCACCAGATTGCAAGCTGCCCAAAGTCCAGGGTCCCCTGCATCTCCTCTCACTGAACCCCACATGTCAGGACAGTGGCTGGCACCCACTTTGCTCTGGCACTTCTTTCTTCTCATGTGTTCATGAACCATCCAAACTACATCTGCTGTCCTTGGGGACAGGAATGATATGTGGCATTTTGCACACTACAGTGATTTGCAGGCCTTAGAGAAAGGGGACTGCAAACCAGTGGAAGAAAGAGGTTTGTGGCCCATTGGGGAAATGTCCCCACAGTGTGCTTCTGTCCTAGCCCTCTTGGCGAAGACAGGCTACACTCTGAAAGGAAGTGTCGGGGGTCCACAGCTGGTCTTAAGATGAGTCTAGGAAAACTGAAGTCAAAAGTGAAAAGACTGGATGTGCCTTGGGCCTTTTCCTGGGCTCAAAATGAAATAAAATAATAAATTAAAAAACAGTGTTTCTCAGTATGATAGATGGCTAACCTAATAACCTAATAATTGCATCAACATGTATGAATGTTTTCACTATCGGGAGAACCTTGCCTATGTTGCTGGGGGACACGGGGAGAGGGAAGGGAAGAGGGAGGGGAATAGGAAGGACATCAAGGAGACCGAAGGGAGGGAGTATGGGGGAATCTAACCAGAGGGGAACCTCCAACTTCCATGAGAAGCCCTATTAACACAGGGTTTAAGTAGAGGGAAAAGTGGAACCATGGGGAACCCAAGGGGGGCAACCATGGAATGGCATCAGCCTTGGCTTGCTCTGTCATTATACATTTGTTCTTGATTCCTTGATGATGAATCCCTCCTAATTTTAAGATCATGTTTATCGAACAAAAAAAAAATAGTGTTTCTCAAGTTTTTTCCTCTAAAGTTATAAAAACCTCAGACACCCAAGGTTCATCTGTTCTTTTTATTAAAATATTCATGTACAAATAAATAGTAGGCTAGGAAATCTTTGTGCTTTTTTTAGTCATAAAACTAGAAAAGCAAAAATTAAATCTACAAGTTAAATACCAACTAAACTATAGAACTGATAGGGTTCAAAGCGATCAGATCACATGGCTGTGTAGAATAATGTCCTCTGGTGAAATTAAATTGCTTCCTCAGCAGAAAAATGGACCTGATAGTAAAAGGCAGGGTCTGAAATCAGCTGCCTCATTCGTTCAGGGACAGTTTGAGCTACACTTCTGCTAAACCTTCATTCCTGCAGTTTGTCACATTTGAAAATGCATTTCACTTAGTACCAATATTTGATTGATTGATTGATTTGATTTATTTTTTGCATGCTGGGCAAACACTCTACCACTAACCAAAACCACAGTCCCCCAACAGACTATTTATGAATTAAACCTCTCTGCTCTCTTTGCCTTGGCTACTGGTATTCTAATTGCCACAAATTCATCTTCAATTATAAACACATGAAAATTCAGGTAGTGGACTCAACCATTCATCTTCAGTTGTAAGATGGTTGTGTCTAAGATCCAGAACATGCACATGTTTGTAGAGTAGCTTCAGAACATCCACATACAATGAAATCATCATGGAATACACAGGTCTCCAAGAACAGGCCCTTGAATTTTAGTTTGATAAATATATCTCTAAGGTCCCTTGCCAAAGGAGGTTAAGAACATGGGTTCTAGGGGCTGGAGAGGTAGCCCAGTGGTTCAAGTGCTTGCCTGGCATGTGTGAGGATCCGAGTTAAAACCTCAGCACCATGTACACAACTAAGTGTTGGAGCAACAAAGACCAGATGAAAAAATAAATAAAAATTGATTCTCTCTTTTTCTCTCTCTACCCCCTCTTAAAAAAAACAAAAAACAAAAAACCATGGTCTCTGAGCAGAGTCAGTGAGACCACCATACCACAAAATGTAGCTGGCCAGGGAGCAGGACCAAATCACACAGGGCTAGAAGATAGACTACAGCAATTTCCAGGCCTAATGTCTTCAGTTCCTTCTGCTGGTGACCAACATCCTACCCACTCTTGAATCATCTCAGCCCTCAGGATGACAGGCCACTTCCAGATATAATCTCATCACAGATCATAACATGGATAGATTAATTGTGCCCCAATTCCACTCAAAAAGACAGCAGCTGTCTGGAGCATTGGTAAGAAGGGCTCCAAGTCCAAGTCTAGACTCGAAAGAGTGCTACAATTGATTAGTGATGTCTGTTGTAAGCACAGCCATTCCAGAAATGGGTTGGCCAAAAATAAAAAAAAAAAAAAGAAAGAAAAGAAAAGAAAAGAAAGAAAGGAAGAAATGGGTTGGACAGGTATTATTCCCTGGATTACAAAACTCAATTCTAATAGGATGACTAATCGAAAAGCAAACAGTTCAAATCAAAAGTAACCTAAAAAATTAATGATGCTGGGAAGGCAGGGGTAGCTGCTGAATTCAAGTGTCTAGCTGGGTTGGACAGGTACAGCAGATGAACAAAGTAATCCAGGTGGGGCCAGTGGAAACTTGAGGACAGATGTGTCACCCAAAGGCAAAAGCTGCTTCTCAGCTGTGGTCCTTGCTGCCAAGCAGGGATGTTGCCAAATCTAATTTTTTAAGAGAAGTTGGAAATCCGGGTTTTCACATGAAGTATTCTGACTTTTAAGTTCTAACAACCACATACATTTTACAATTTTCTGCTTATTGGTCTAAAGATGGATCAGCCTGAAGACCCTCTGTCTGCAGTCCTTAATCTAGGTGAACCCCTTCATTTTAGAGAGGAAAACTGGCCACTTGGAAAGGTAGGGCTGGGATTAGAGTTAGGGTCCTCTGAATCTCAATCTGATGGTTCTTTACATGCCACACCTTGCCCCCAAAGGGTTCAATCTATGCATCTAGCAAAGTAAGCCAAGAACATCATGTTCCTCACCATGCCAACCCCAGGACTAAACCTTGGCATAGGTGTGACTCACAGAATATACCCAGACCAGGTGCAGATCTGACCTCCAGTTTCAGTGAGGCCACTCCCAGAAAACTGGAATCACAACAAGAGCCCAGAGGCTAAGATGCACCCCCCTGATCTCAGGTTCCCCACCAGGACCAGTAGAGAGACCCTTCATGGAGGCCATACCTGTGTTCCACTCATGCCCACAGGTGGCCCAGGGCAGCTCGGTGGTAAAGCAGTTGCTCAAGTAGAAAATGGCCCAGGCCAGGATAATGATATAGTACACATTCAGGTGAGCCTCGATCACCTGTGTAGCGTAGCCAATGCCTGGAAAGACAAAGGAACGTGAGCAACGTCAGCTTTTGTCTTCTCCAAACAGCCTTGAGCTACCATTTGTAGCTTGACTTCATTGGGGCAAAACTTTTCTTTCTCATTCAATCAACACGTACCTTCAAATAAGGGGCAAATTTTCCTCCAACACGTAATGCCACCTTCACTTGTGAACTGCCCCAGAGCCGTTTCCAGGAAAAAGACAGGAATTCCACAGCAAACAAAAAACACCACATAGGGAATCAGGAACGCCCCTGGAGGGATATGAACAAGTGAGATTCAAACCGCTGCCACCATTTCTGTGTGTGGCACAAGAAATCTTGAACATGCACAACCACAGGCACAGCGTGATGTTCTCCAGGCTTGAGTTCAAGTTCAGCTAGGACCAGAGGCAGAAACTGTGGCTCCAGGTTTGTGCTCTCTGCCCTCTGTGATCTTAAGCAAGTCTACAGCACATCTCTGATCCTCGACTTGCTCTCCTGCAAAACGGGGCTTCAGTCCTTAATATATATATGGCTTATCTTCCACAAATATTGTGCAGCTATCATGATAATAAAAAGCAAAGGATTTTTTTGGTTTGGTTTTCCTTTAATTTTTGCATGTTATTCTTTGATACAGGTCAAGTTGATGCCCATCCTGAATGCTGCACCCTTGTTTTTAATTTTAAAGTGATTTCAACAGCCTAGTTAAGGGGGACCCCTCCCTCTTATTTATTTTTAGAGTGGCTTGCAAAACCAAACAAACAAAAAAAAAACCCCATCTTTTTCATAAAGAAAAGAATTCTCAGCAAATTATACCATAAACAATATCAGGCTTCAAAGAGTTAATCACCCCTACAGACAAACCCCAGGAGTGTGGATAGTTTTAAGGAGTTTGCAGCAAGAATCTATCCAGCAAGCCTGGCTTAGGATCAGTCTGGGTAAAGACTACCCTAAATTTTAGTGCTTCTATCTTGAAACACAATACCCATTGCCTGGGCCTTTTTGCAAAAACAAATTAAATAACTGAAGTGAACATAAGCTATTACAAGCAGAAGGGGATTTTTTCCCAATCCCTCATTCTCTTTTTCCAGTCTAATAACAAAGCATGAAAACATGCTATTCCCGATCATCTGATCACACAAATGATGACTTTAACTGAAACTGCTTTTTGTTAAATGAAGGCTCTGTAACTGCAAGGATTAACAGCAACAATATTGATCAATTCTGATAGCAAGGTCCTCTCTACCAGGTTTTGAAAGGGTCTTAGCTTTTTTCTGGGCAAGCAACTAATTCAAAATTTCTCATTGGGAAAGAAATACTTTCAACTCTCATTGGAATCTATGAGTACAGCTATGCATTTTTTAAAAAGAGAAATAGCAGATTAAGCAGATGGCCTAAACATATAAGGAGGCAGAATGTATGTGGAAGGGAATAAGAGTATCTATTTACTGAATCTAAATCTAATTGATTAAAAAGTTGTGATCATTCCTTAATACATTGCAATTTACCTGTGAACCCTCTGAAACCCAACTCTTTAAAATCCTTCTGGCCTGTGTACTCACAAAGCTTGTACTGCAATCCTTAAAATAACTGAATCAAACCAGGGTATCTGTGTACCGAAAGGAGACTCTTGGCAAATCAGAGACAGAAAGAGAAAATCCAACAATGACTCATTTTTAAAGTACACTCACTACAACCTTTTTTTTTTTAAATCTATGGTAGAATTTGTAATTAACCCAATTTACCTTATTTTTGCTTTTAGGAACACTTACTGTCTTGGCACAACTGCTTGGATGAACAAAGATGTTCAAACAACCCCTGCCCCCAAGCCCCGGGACTACCCTGAAGAGTTTCCACAGGATTCCAAGTGATTTCCAAGTGCACATCACAGCTTCTAAAGGCTGAGCCTACCAAGAGAGGCAGGACTCAGAACTGAGGGCACAGGGCACGTTTGGGGTCTCCAAGTCCACTCCTTCTGTACCCCCCTTGCCAAGCCACCAACATTGGTGGCCACTTCATTACCAGTGCAGAGCAGGCTTGGAGCAGCCTGTGCCTTCAAGATGAATGTCTCCAAAGAAAGGGCTTGAGCTGAGTGGTACCCTTCTCCTTCTCTCTGCAGCAGCTCGGACAGGAAGTCCTGAGCTGGCCCTGACAGCCAACTTCTGAGCCACCTTGTTTACGGTTTGAGGATTTGCTGGTAGAGTAGGGGACACCGCAAAGAGACAGGGGGAAATACATTGGCACAGGTTTTTTCTCGGAGGAAACCATGCCAACGAAGGTTTTAAAAGATCCCCCGTTATAGACCTGCAAGGCTGTCCTGTTACTATGACAAGAGGAAGTCTTGAATTCTGGAGCCCTTTCTGGGAACTGAGAGAGTGTCATGGATTCTCAGCTTCCCATTCGGAAAAACTGACTTGGAGATGTTGTTACCAGAAAGGACTCTCACCTTCCTCTCCCCCTTCCCTTCCACAATCTCTAAGCATATCATAAACTTTAAATCAGTGCTGTTGTTATGTGATGTGGGTGACTCTGAGGCCAATAAATGGAACTGCTTGGTGCCAACCCTTGCACCTGAGAAGCGCAAAATATTAGCTCTAGAAATGGCCCTAAGAGCAAATTTAAAAGATGAGGTAAAACAGCAAACAGTGAAGGCTCACTTTTATAAAAAGTTCTCCCTGTTGTCAGCCTGATCCCAGTTCAAAATAAGGCCTCTGGTCCCCAAATTCCATCTTAACCACTGGTTAAGTGAGGAACTTCTCTGACCATCGGTTTCTTCATCGGCAAGATGGACATGCCATTGTCTACAAAGGTGACTGAGAAGCTGAGATGATATGATAGGGAAAGTTTAGCACAGTGCCTGACACTTGTGCCAATGCCCTCCAACCAAGACCACTGAGGTAATAACCAGAGCCCTTCCCAGTGAGAAACGCTGAGGCTCAAAAGGACTAAACGTCCCCTGCCCAAAATGTCATTGCAAATACCAAAATCAAGGGCCTCCTGGTCTCAGCTTATACCTCGTGCTGGGGACTGGCAAGTCCCCGCGCATTGACAGGTGGCACACTCAGGTGCGAAGCGATTATGTGCATGCTCCGTGGAACAGGTGGGCTGTGCCTGGCGGTGAGTGAGTTCACTCGCCAGGTGGCCGAGTCGAGGCTCTCCACTCGTGTCCCACTGCTCGCCGGCTCCGGAGGGGGATCTTGGGCTCGCCCCCTCCTCCCCGCCCCCAATAGGCATGAGCACCCCCTCCCATTCTCCCTGTCGCCTGCCACCTCACCTCCTCCATTCTTGTAGCACAGGTAGGGAAAGCGCCACACGTTGCCCAGCCCAATAATCTCCCCGGCCACGCTCAGCACGAACTCCACCTTGTTGTTCCAGTGGCCACGCTCGTGGACAGCCTTGTCGCGCTTGTCGCGCGAATCGCGCGCGGGCGCCGCGCCCCCGCCGCCGCTGCCACCAGGCGCCTCGGACTCCCGCGCCTCCTCGGCAGCCTTCCCATTGCCCAGGGGCAGCGCCTTCTCCGCCGTCATGGCCGCGCTGGCTGCCTCGTGCGCCGGCCCGGCTCTGCGCCGCCGCCCCGGGCGGGCTGGCTTTTCAGGAGGCGCGAGCGGGCGGGAGGGGGAGGCAGGGGGTGGAGCTGAGGGACCGGGCCGGGCCAGCGCGCAGAACGGGACGCGGCGGCCCGGCCCGCAGGGCGCCCACGCCACCGGGGCCCGCTGGGGCCCCGGGAGCCCGCGAGCACCTTGCGCGCGCCGAGCACCTTGCGCGCGCCGAGCACCTTGCGCGCGCCGAGCACCTTGCGCGCGCCGAGCACCTTGCGCGCGCCGAGCACCTTGCGCGCGCCGAGCACCTTGCGCGCGCCGAGCACCTTGCGCGCGCCGAGCACCTTGCGCGCGCCTGCAATGCCAGTCCTTCATGCCCTCCTATCTATTGACCTCTTAGGACAACAGTGGAAGCATCCCTTCAGGCCTAGGCGGACTTCTGAACTAAACCCCGAAGTTCCACCACTCTCTGTAACCTTATGCTTGGGCCTCTATGTCCCATGTCTAATAAGAAGGCGGCGAGGCATCTCCAACTTTAGTGCACACCTAGCACCTGCGGATCTTGTTAAACTGCAGATCCTGGTCTGGTAGGTGGGGTGGGCTGGAGACCATGTTGCTTACCAGTTCCCAGGTGAAGCTGATACTGCAGGGTCAGGCTGCTTCTTCCCATTCCTATTGTTAATCCTGGTGCCCCCTGCTCTGATACATGGTGAATCCAGACAGTTAAGTGATGTTAAGTGTTTATGTCTGGAGATAGGGAAATCTAGGATGAAATTCCTACTCTGCAATTCTTGATTGTGTGACTTGGGCCAGTCATCTGACTTTTCTGTGCCTCAGTTTCTGCAAAAGGTAATTCCAATAGTGTATACCTCATAGTTGTTTTTTTTTTTTTTTAAGCTTGGTAGAAAAAAGCTTATAAAGCACTTGGCACATTGGAAGTGCTCCGTGAATATTAGCCATTACTAGTGTTATGTGATGTTTAGACACATGTTTATGCTTTTGATATTTTGTCTCCCAGGTCAATCATAAAAATAATGCATATTGTCCTTTTCATTATAATACCCACATAACCTAGGACAAGGCATGGCACATGGAATGCGCTCAGTAAGCATTTGCGGACAGAAAGAAAGGGAGGCTGGTAGGGTTTAGATAAATGTCCATCAAAACCCCATGTGTTGGGGCTGGAGCTGTGGCTCAGCGGTTTCGGCGCTTGCCTGGCAAGCACAAGGACCCGGGTTCAAACCCCAGCACCACGTACACAACTAAGTGTTGGAGCAACTAAGGCCATGTGAAAAACTAAATAAAGTTGTTTCTCTCTTTCTGTCTCTCTCACTGTCCCTCTCACTTTAAAAAAAAAAAAACCCATGTGTTTTGGGGAACCAAGGGGGGAACCATGGAATGGCATCAGCCTTGGCTACCTATATGAATATACATTTATTTTTAATTGTTTGATACTGATTCTCCCTTCATTGTAAATCCATATTGAGGAAATTAAAAAAAAACCATGTGTGTAAGTGCTCATGGGGCACCAATTGTGCTAATTGGGTGGTTGTGGAACCTTTAAAAGGTGGGACCAAGTGGAATATGAGGGGTGTGGCCTCAAGGGGATTGTGGGAACCTGGCCCCGCCTCTTCCTCTTTTTCCCACTTCCCAGCATCCTCCAGGGGAGCAGCTTCCCGCTCTCATATCGCCGCCATGATGCGCTGCCGTCGCCTCCACCCCGAGGCCACAGGAGCCAGCCTGCCATGGACGCAAACGTCTGAAACTGTGAGCCAAAGTGAGTCTAACCTCTTTATAAGTTGCGTAGCTGAGGTATGTCAGGGAGACCGAGCGCTGAGGCCCCGTCCGCGTCTTGTTGCAGAGCCCTGGAGAGGCCCGCTGCTGGGCGCTCCGGCTCGGTGTTCGCCCCTCGGTCGTCCCGGGGGAGCTTCCGGTCTTGCGGCCCGCGGATGCCTGCTCTGTAATGCGCCTCGCGACTGCCCCAGTCTCTGCGCACCTCCATCCCCCCAGAGAGCCCTTCCTTCGCCATCTCCTCCCCGCACCCGTCTTACTGCTGGAGAGAGCGGCCCTGTCCTCACCTCCCACTCGTCCCCCTGCCCACGGCCAGCTGGCGGCCGCCCCCACCACTCCTCTGAAAATGCAGTCTGTGAAGTCCCCTGAAACCCTCTTCGCTTGAATGCCACCGTGGCTCTCCCTTCCCCGCTCTGCCCGACCCCTGGATAACCTTCAGCACTCTTCTGCCTCCCATCTTTTGGAAAATTCTGACTGTGTGGTTTTCTTGACTCTGCGTGCCTCAGCTGCCATTTCTCTCCCTGCCTCAATTGTTTTTCCTGAGGTTTGGTTTTTCTCGTGCCTTGAACCAACCCAATGAAATGCTGATGGCTCCCCAATTTCTGCCCTCCCCTCACCCCTGCCTTGGGCCGTCTGGAGTAAGTTGGAAAGCAAAGATTCCGCAGGGTGTTCCAGGTAAGATGAGGCTTTGCACCCAGGCTCTGCCCTTATGAGCTCAGTTATCTCCACCTAAGGCTCCTCGTCTGTCAAAATGGGGTTAATATTAGTTCTGACCTCAAAGGGTTGGTTTGAGGCTTAAAAGCCTCAGCAGGTGCTTTGTGGATGGTAGCTGTTATTTTTACTGTGATGTGGACAAGGAAGAGAAGAGGAGGAAGACCTCTTTCTTTCTAAAAGCCTCCATTCCTTAGCTTTTCTTTTCCTACAGGATAAAACCAACTTCCTGACCTTGGCATTCAGGTTGCCCCGCCGTTTGATTTCCGAGTCTTTTCTTTTAAATTAGTGACATTTTACTCACATGCTAAAATGTCAGTATGTCCATTTTCTTCCAGGTGATCCCCATTGCTGCACATTGTCCCGGTGCCCAGTAGCCACATAGCAGCCAGGAGCTCATACCTTAAATCAATAGCTTCATCAGAAGTGAGGAACACATTCCCGCATCTTACTATTGCAGTATTAACCTGGCACCCCAGAATCTTTGCAAACCTCCTTCAACTTTGATTACATTTTCTTTTTTAAAAGAGAATCCGCTTTATTTATGTTTTCATCTGAGTTTTGTTTTTCTGACATTTAATTGTGTATGTGGTGCTGGGGTTTGAATCTGGGTCCTTGCACATGTCAGGCAAAGCACTGTAATCGCCGAGCCACCGCTCCAGCCCCTCCAATTACATTTTCGATTTGTAGTGGTGCAAAGCACCATTAGCTTCAGGGACTGACTGAGCAGTTGTCATTCTACAAGACATGTTTGGAGAGTAACATGGAACCAAAATGAGAGGCCTGGTACTCACCACATTGTATGTTGCACCCAGAGTTGATTCTATTGATGCGTAGTTTTGTATGTCACTCAGCCCTTCTGAGTGCTTGGTGTCCTGGTTTCGCTCGAATGAACATGATTCTCCTCACATCTCAGGTTGGTCTTAAAGGTGAAATGAAACAACAAATGGAAGAACATTGCACAAACACTAATACACCAAACTCACTTCTCAGATTTCAGTGTTTCCCTTTATGAAATCTAGCCAGGTCAATTTCCTGCTGTTTGATAGTAGCAACTAAATATTTAAATTCCGTCTCTGGTTATTTTGTGGCTCTTGATGAGCTTTAATCTTTTTACATTGTTTTTATTTGGAAGAGCCCACATCCCATCATTTCAGGCCTCATCTCTGAACTTTTTCTCTATCTTCATTTCTTTGTCTGGTTGCAGTAGGGTAGGGAGCATATGCCAGCATCTGTGGCATGGGTGCTTTTGGGTTGAGAGACAACATGAAGCAAAACATGGCAGGTAAACCCATGGCTTTTGCCTAGGTTCACAGCCCAGCTTTACCAAATTGGCAAACGACCTCGTGTCTTTTAGCCTTGGTTTCCTTATCTGTAAACGTGGTGCTAATATTACCTACGTTTCTATTTTTATAAGGACTAAATGGGATAGTTAGCACTTGCATAGTGCCTGAATGACACACATTTATTAAATAGATATATATAGTCTTCAGAGAACTAAGATGCCATGATTCTTATTTCTTGAGGTAAGTGTTCAGTCTTCTAGAAACAGCAATTGCTGTCCTAAATGTTCATTTAAACATCAGTATTACTTGTTCCTTTCACCAAATACTTATGGCTCTTTGCTAATTTTCAAGACACAGTATTAGTCACTATGGTACAATACTAGACAGAAGGTCTGTTAGTAGTATGCTGGATCCAGCTTACCTTAGTTCATGAAACGTAATTATTAGATTTTCAAGGATTTGGGGGAGCTGCAGTTTTTGGTATCTTGAAATCTGCCATGGTAGTTGTGTTCACACTAAGGAGTCTTCAGATACTGCAGATCAGCCCACTTTTACCAGCCATTGTGTGCCACAGTACAGGGTAGTGTAATGTGGGAGGCACATATTAGTCAAGCACTCATAGAAATGAATGGGAAGTTAGAGGTTGTGGGAGACGCTGCAAAGGAGAGGTCGACTGAACTTGAACAACTTGTAACTGAGTACTCTGAGAGTAGGAAGGGTCCCTGAACAAGTAATAGATGATTTGAAGCCTGAAGAGAGAGGAGCAATGGAGTAGGTGAGGAAGGGGTTGGGGGTCCTAAAGATGATCACAGGGGCCAAGGCTGGAATGCACAGTGTGGTGGATCTTGTTCCCAAACATGAAGTGTTTTTAACAGTGGCTGACAGGAGAGCATATTTGCCATGTGAAAAAACCTCTGCTACCAGAGTGCTAAAATGGGTTATAGAGCAGGCAGGGAACAGTGAAGAAGCTACTGCAGTGGTCCAGGCAAAAGATGATGGCACATTAGACTCTGGAGAGGAAGATAAAGGTGAGTGATATTGTGGCAGTACGTCCACAAGACTTGAGCTAGGGCTGGATGTGGTAGGGAAGGAAGGGAAGGTGTCGGGTGCATCTCCTAGGTATTAGAACTACAGCATCTCGTGAAGCAGTTGATTCCACTTTGTGCCAGTGCACCCCCAGCCGACTTACTTCAGGAGTGACTTTGGCTTGTGTGTTCTCCTGCTTGAATGCTCCCCTTTGCTCATTGATACAGCTCACTCTTGTTAATCCAGTTTAATGTCCCCTTCGTGAATTGTGAAGTGATTTCTCTGCCCTTGAAGTGCTCAAGGCCTTTTGATGATTGTAATGCCCAGAAGGAAATGACATTTTGCAACCTTTCCACAACATGTTTAGGAACTATCCTGGCCAGCGAGTGGTCATTCCATGTGCTTATCTTCTGTAGCCATGCCTCAGACAACCTTAATTTGAAGGAAAAGAATGCTGTAAGAGTTTCCTCATTTTCTGCCAAAACAGTTGAATGAGTGTGCATGAGTGGATGATAATTCTGCGTATGTTCTGTACTAGACTAAATGATTAGTCCCGACTCCTCACTCTCTCCTAATTGTATCCTCCATCCTACCTTTTACTGTGGCTTCAATGTGGGCAAAGTTGACTTCTCCAGCCTTCGACTTTGGATGCGGTCCAGCAGAGGTGTGAAATGTGCTTGCGCAGTTGGGCTTGCACTGTTGTCTGCTGATTCTACAATGAAAAGGACATGTCGTATGTTGCTGCTGCCACTCCATCCTGGGACCTACAAGGAGACAATGGAGCAGAGATTTCCTAACTAAACCTCAGACCCACAGCCAGCCTTCAGTCACAGGAGCAAGAGACATGCTTGTTGTACGCCACTTGAGATTTTGAGGTTGCTGCATGGTAAAAGCCGTGATAACACCAGCGGTGCTTAGGACCTCACACACCCCATCTCTCTCATACTGCACGCTGTGGCACAGGCATGGCAGTATCTTTATTCTACAGATAAAGAAACTGAGGTTTAGGTTGAACAACTTACTCAGAATCACACAGTGGAGCCAGAATTCAACCCAGTTTACTGACTTATACTCTACATCCTGAAAGGTCTGTCTTAAGGCCTCTTCTAGTGGTTTTAACCAATTGAACCTGTCTTTCTCTCCTTTATGTAGATGGAAAAAGAAAGGAGACGAAGGGGGCAGTTCATTTTCTCTTCTTCATCTAAGGGCCCATCTGGGTCCTGTTTCCATGGGAGAATGCATTCTAAATTCCAAAACACTGATTTTATACTTGGACTCTGAGCTGCAGTCCTTCTGGAGCTGGCTAGCATCTCTGTATGTGAACACACATGCTTCCTTATGTTCTAAGATTTCTTGTGATTTTATCTATTCTTCTCAGTAACCTGGCTCAGATGTCTAAAGTCAGTATCATGCCGCAGATACATGCATTTACCTACAGATAGGGCTTCCAGGACTACTGAATCTGTCACTCTGGTGCCCCCTGGAATTGTGTGTCAGATGATCCCGAGCTCCTTATGGCAGGCCAAACTGGACCCGGGTAAAGTGCCATGCTATCCCTTGTCATGTTAATCACATGTTTCTTGATCATACATCCTTTTGGACCCAGATAGGCAGAGCCTTGTAGCTGTGCAGTGTTCTGAAGGGGGCACATTCCAGGGTCCCCCAGTGGGTGCCTGCAACTGTGGGTAGTACTGAGCCCTCCACTGCGATTTTTCCTATAATGCATACCATGATAAAGTTTAGTTTATAAACTAGGCACAGAAAGAGATTAAAAACAACCATAATAAAGTAAAACAATACTAAGAGTTTAATGAAATTATTTACAACTTTATTTCTTGAAAATTCAATTAATATTTCCGTATTATGGCTGATGTGGAAGGTGCACAAAGAGGGACTACTACATATCAAGGTTGCTCAGGTATTTATTTCTTAGGGTCATAGGTAAAGAACTGACTGACTTAAGATACATACAACCCCAGTATTTTATGATTTTCATGATATAGGTGTTTCAATTCCTTGATTATGTTTATTCTCAGGTATATGATTTATTTAATTATTTTTATTTTATTATTTTTTTATGTGAAAATGTTCATTCCCTCACAGCACCCTGTGACCCAGCACACAGCCACATGGTAACCCGGTGCTCTCTCAGCAAAGGTACGGTTCTGAGAACTGCTGCTTTCCTGAGCCCCCTGAAGCTGGGGGCCCAGGCTCTGCTGATACAAAGTTCTGAGTGCTGGCCAGCACCTTGGAATACTCGCCTGCCCTCTGGCACAGACTCTTGTGGATGTGTACTTCACTTTCGGTCCCCACAGGGTTTCCAGTGTCCTCAACGAAGATCACACTGTTGGAGTTGAACCTGAGGGTCACTGGGAGGCCAGATGTGTGATGACCTACACGGAGTGCCTTTTTCTTCTGTCCCCTGATGGCCAGCAGTATCTGGTTGCCCACCTTGTCCACCCCATTCTCGTTATGAACATGGATGCACTGAGGAAGGCAATGGGGTGGCATGTTCCCCAGGGTGCTGTTGTCTACCACATGTCATCTTCTGAATTGCACTGAGGTTCCCAGTGGGTCTGAAACAGTGCTGTCTGAATGCTCTGCTTACACTGGTAAAGGACCCTGGAGTCCACTAATGATAGCTGTGGGATCCCCAGATGGCCAGTCCACTCTTGTGAGTGCCATGGAATATCCTGCCTGCTGGAGCCTTTTGGCGCCTGCTGGCCAAGCACCGCCTTTCCCCACACAGCCTCTCCCCATCATCGCACCTGCCAGGCAAGCAGTATTCTGCTTATTTATTTATTGAGGTTATTGTGAAAGGTATTTTTTTTCTTTCTTTCTCAATAAGTCCATTGTTCATATATGGGAAGACTACTGATTCTTGTATATTGATTTTATATTCTGCTACTTTGCTGAATTTATCCATTCTAAGAGATCTTTTAGATTTTCATATCATCTGAAAACAGGAATGATTTAACTTCCCCCTTTCCTATTTGTATCCCTTACATTTCTTTCTGTTGCATGATTGCTCTGGAAAAAGATTCCAGGACTGAATTAAATAAGAGTGAGAAGAGTGAACACCCTCATCTTATTTCTGATTTTAGAGGAAATGCTTTTAAGTTTTTCCTCACATAATATGTTTTTGGCACGGAAGAAAGAAATTGAAAAAGACACTAGAAGATGGAAAGGAATCCTGTTTTAGTCAGCTTTTTCGCTGCTGTAACCAAAAGATCTGACAAGAACGGTATAGAGGAGGAAGAGTTTATTTTGGGGCACTCTGTTTTAGAAGTCTCAGTCCATAGCTGGCCAACTCCATTCCTGTGGCTTGAGGTGAGGCAGAACATTATGGCAGAAGAGTGTGGTGGAGGGAAGCAGCTCCCGACATCACACCAGGAAGCAGAGAGACCAAGCTCAGCTCACAAAATATACATAAGGCATATACCCAATGACCACCTCCTCCAGCTACACCCCACCTGCCTGCTGTCACCACTCACTTAATCCATATCAGGATCAGTGCACTGCTTGGATTAAGGCTTTCATAACCCAATCGTTTCACCTCTATACCTTCTCACATTATCTCATACGTAAGCTTTTGGGGGCCAGTTCACATCCTAACCATAGTGCATTTCATGTTCATGGAATGGGTGAATTAGTGTTAAGATGGCCAAATTACTGAAAGCAGTCTACAGATTCAGTGTAATAAAATACCAAGGACATTCTTTACAGAAATAGAAAAAAATCCTAATATTCATGGAAGCATAGAATGTTTTGAATTTCCAAAGCAATTCTGAATAAAAAAAGAACAAGGCCAAAGGCATCAGAGTATTCTATTTCAAAATGACATCATGGCGTTAGCATGGAGCAGACATAGACCAGTGGAGTAGAACAGAGAACCCTGGAGAAAACCTGCGCACGGACAGCTGTCTCGTTCTCTCACAGGATCCAGAAGCGCACATGGGAGACAAGACAGCCTCTTGAGCAAGTGGTGCTGGGAAAATTCACTTGTACCTGTAGAAGACTGAAACTGAATCCTCTCTCCCAACCAGTACAAAAAAGAAAAAATAACTCAAAATTGATGAAAGACCTTAATGTAAGACCTAAAACTTGGACACTACTGGGGGAAAACACTTCAAGATATAGGTGTAAGGAGCAGGAGTGGTGGCTCAGTGGTTAATAGCACTTGCCTGGCATGTGCAAGGACTTGGGTTCGAACCCCAGCACCACGTACACAACTAAATGTCAGAAAAACAAACAACAGATGAAAACATAAGATGTTCTTTCCCTGGCTTCTCTCTCCCTCCCTCCCTCTCCCACACCCCCCCCCTCTCTAAAAAACAAAAAGATACAGGTATAACAAATGATTTCCTGAACAGAATTCTAATAACTCAGAAAATAGTAGTTAGAAATGATAAGAACGATTACATCAAATTAAAAAAAACTTCTGGGGCTGGAGCAATAGCTCAGCAGTTACAGCACCTACCTGGCACATGCGAGGATGCAGGTGTTCAAACCCCAGCACCATGTACACAGCAAAGTGTCAGAGCAACAAAAGCCACATTAAAAAAAAATTCTCTCTCTCTTACTGGCCCTCTCTCTTAAAAAAAAAAAAACTTGTACACAGCAAAGGAGACAATTGATGAATGAAGAGAGCCTACAGAATGGGAGAAAATCCTTGCCACCTATTCATCTGACAACATCCAGTTTATATGAAGAACTCAAAAACAAAGCAATCCATTGGTAAATGGATGATAGAATGGAAGTTACTAAAGTATAGATGGCCAATAAGTATATGAAAAAATGCTCGACATGTTTAGCCATCAGTGAAATGCAAATCAAAACAACACTGAGATTCCATCACCCCAGTCAGAATGGCTGTTATCAAGAACACAAAAATTACAAGTGCTGGCAAGGATGAGGGGTAAAAGGAATCCTTATACACTACTGGAACACATGTAAATTAGTACAGCCTCTATGGAAAACAGTACAGAGGTGTCTCAAAAACTAAAAATAGAATTGCTATATGATCTAGCTATACCACTTCTGGGCATATATCCAAAGGAATTAGAGTGAGCAAATTATAGAGATACCTGCATACCAAGTTCACCAGCACTCTTCACAATAGCCGTGTCATGAAATCAACCTAGATGCCTCTCAAGAGATGAACGGATAAAGAAAATGGGGGATACAAACAGTGAAGTATTGTGTAGCCATGAAGAATAATGAAATCATGTCATTTGCAGGAAAATGGACAGTTGAACTGGAGATCATCATCATCTTAAGTGACAAGACAGACTGAGACAAATGGTTTTCTTTCGTGAGGTATTTAGAAAGGAATAAAAGGATGAGATGAGAGTAGATGGGACATTGTTGGGGAAGAAGGGGGTGGTAAGGAAAAGGGAATAGGGAGGGTAGCTTGGATCAAAGTATGTTACATGCATGAATAAAATTGTCTCAAATCCATTGTTTTGTACAATTACTATGTACGAAATAGTTATAGTTAATAATTTTAATTTAAAAAAAGATGCTGTTTTTCTACAAAGAAAGAAAAGGATTGAAGGGTTAAGGAGCTTGTAGGCCTGAGAGAACAAGCATGAATATGGCCAAAGACCAGACAATGGGAGAGTAGAGTGGTAATTAGTACTTTGTAGAATGAAGTGGAGAAAGGTAGGGAAGAGAAATGCCATGCCGCCGGCCTATTGGTCCTGCTGGGAAGCAGCAGCAGAGCAGTGGGATGCTGGGGCCCTAGAGCCAAGGAGCCATGGAGTGTGGGGCTGGGAGTGGTGGCCAGCGTGTATTCAAATGCAGGCAGCAAGCACAGCCACAGCTGCATGGAGCCCAGTGCAGGTGCAACAGGGCTGCAGTGCATGGAGCAGGCACCAGGTGCATCAAGGAGTCCTGTCATCTTCAGGCAGCCAGGCCTGGCCCCTTCCAGATGCCTGCTGCAGAAACCAGCTAGCTTCACCAGGTTCTGCAGCCCCAGACACCACCAAAACCTTCCATCAACCCCTGCCTCCCCAGGCAATGTGAGTGAAAGCTGGGACTTGAGATGTGCCCGGTTAATGGGTTTCCAGACTCTTCTTAGCATAAACTTGGACTAATAGTGTTAGTATGTTTCCAAACCCTAATTAGCACGTTTGAATTAATAGCATTGATATTGTCCTCAGACCTTAATTTGTGCAAGTTTGGACCAATAGCAATGACCCAAGGACTACGGAAACCCCTAGCTGAGCACACAGCAGAGGAAGCCTGCTCTCCAGGTCCCCTTTGCAAGAGTTCTGTTCCTATTTCCAGTTTCTTCAGTAACTCATTTTTTTATTCACTCATGCTGGTCTGTGGATTCCATTCTTTGAATTCACAAGACAAGAACCCAGATTAAAAAAAAAAAATTGATGGTGAGCTCTGGAGTCTGCTGCTGCTCTGGAGGGCACTGCCCCATTGAGAGCTGCAACCCTTCTTGGCTGCAGAGGCCCGCACCCCAGGCAGAGCCCACCAGCTGCAGAGGCCTGCACCTCAGGAAGACCCCACCAGCTGAATTTGTCAGTGGAAACCCCAGTCTCAGCCTGTGGAAGAGGGCACTCAAGCTTTACCCCGAAACTTCATTTCAGTGCTTTGTTTCGGTTGGACTGCTTCGTCTTCTGCTTTCTAAGTATAATAGTTACATTGTTTAGGTCCCCCCTGGATTTCCAGGAATCCCAGATCTGCTCTTAGTTTGGGCTCTCCCAGAGTAAACTTGAGTGAAGGATTCCTGTGCAAACACTTTGTGCTGGAGGTGATCCCAGGAAGCCTGAATGGAGGATTGGGGAAATGAAATGGAAGGAAAACAGGTTACCATGTAGGCATCTAGCTCAGTCCCTCTGGGGGACTCGGTAACCCTCTAGAACATCTCAGAGTTAACCCAGCCATAAGGCAGAAAGCTGGCATGTTTATTCATCAGTTCCACTCAGTATTGATTATAGGTTTGTTCTGGCAATGTTCACTGCCTGGCATGTGCAGCTTACATTCTGCGTGGCCACATGTCCCATGATGGAGGGCCGCAAATCTTGACAGTCACATCTTTGGGGTGTTCATGTTCTCTCTTTTATTCACCCTAATTCCATCCTTTGCCCCTCATCATAGTAAGAGTTTTCACTGGACATATGTCCACCTCCCAGAGACTCTCCTTTCCAACTTCCTTTGTAGGCAAGTGTGACCAAGCAGCTAAGGTACGGACAACAGGATATACCTGGAAGAGATGCGCACCACTTCCAAGGCTTGCCTTTGAAAAGGTGGATGTCATATTTATAGCAGCACAATTCATAATAGCCAAACTTAGAACCATCCCAAGTGTCCATCGCTGGATGAATGGATGGAGAATGCATGGTATACATACACAATGGAGTTTTATTCAGCCATAAAAATTGAAATCATGTCATTTGCAAGAAAATTAATGGAACAAGATACCATTATGTTAAGCAAAATAAGTCAAATTCAAAAGTTCAAGGGCCATATGTTTTCTTTCATAGGTGTAATCTAGAAAGGGACAAGGAAAAGAAAGGTCGGGGCAGATATCGTGGAAATCAAAGGAAGATCAGTAGAGGAAAGTGACCAAGGGGATGGCGGCGTGGAGGGAGAGAATTATATTATTATGCTGTGTGCAGGTGCAGATATGTGCAACTGATGCACCAGTGGAAATGTGGGAAAATGAAAAGAATGGATGTGCACTCTGATGCACACCCTGCCCCACCGCTTGCTTCCTCCTGGTTGAGAACTGACACAAGCACAGGACAGCC
Source organism: Aplodontia rufa (assembly GCA_004027875.1). NCBI lineage: Eukaryota > Metazoa > Chordata > Mammalia > Rodentia > Aplodontiidae > Aplodontia > Aplodontia rufa. Next base: position 31,231 of record PVKS010013270.1, on the reverse strand, counting down.
AATGTGGATGCGTGAGGGACGCTACATGCTGATGAAGGCATCACCCTTCCCGTTCATGAGCCTGTTTCCTGCTAGTTATATAAGTGAGAAATAAACTTTTAAACAAAAACCAACAGGGACATATGTAGTCCCAAATCGTAGCTCTCTGTTCCATCTTTGGTAGCAGTGGTACCCGCAAGCCATGTTTTCTGCCATTTTTAAAATCAACGCATCACACACACAATTAGGAATTTTACATAAATTCTCCCGAGAGTTCAGTGCCACATCGCCAAGAGTTCCCCACAGTTGCTTCTAAAATTAGCTATTACTGAGGGTCTGTTGTGCCCAGCATCGAGTTGCATGGAGGTGATCGCTTGGAAGTGGTCTTGCTTTTCAGTGACTTTAAAAACAGTAATCCAGCATGGCAGTCAAACAGGTGGATATGAGGTTCTATGGAGACACAGGTGAATGGGAGCCCTCTCCCTTAGAGACTGTGTTTAGACTATAGAGAGGGAGTGGCATTTATGCTAAGCCCTTGAAGTATGAGCAGGAGCTCAGGTGTGGGAAGGGAAGAAGGCTATTTCAGGCACAGGCTAAGGCGCAGAAGTGCCTGGTAGGTTTAGCAATGCCAGCTACCTAAAACTTTTCAATAGGGCTGCCATCATCCACATGTGGTTACTGAGAGCTTTAAATATGGTGGCTCCTAAATGATATGTGGAACAAATTCTGGAATTTGCAGATTTGGTACTAAGAACCAAGTGTAAAATACCTCATCAGTGTTTTTAATATTGATTACATGTTGAAATGACAATATTTGGATATGTTGCATTAAGTAAAAAATTAAAGTTAATTTCTTTTTTCTTATTTTTAATGAGATACCTAGAATACTTTGCTTCAGATTCATGTCATCCTACAATATTTAGGTTGAAGCCTGAACCCCAGTCCCTGGGGTGTGCCTTTTCAGACATGATTAAAGTTAGATGGGGCCCTAATCCCACATAGCTGGTGTCCTTATAAGAAGAGACAGCACTCATGCCTGAGCACAGGGAAAAGGCCATGTAAAGATGGCAAGAAGCCAGGCTTTCCTCTAAAAGCAAGAAGAGATGCCTCAGGAGAATCCAGCCCTGCTGACACCTTGACCTCAGATCTCTAGATTCCAGACCTGTAAGAATATAAATTCTGTTGTTTAAGCCACCCAGTTGTGGTGTTTTGCTAAAGCAGGTCAAGTTGATTAATACACTTATGTGACATAAAAATCCAGTTTGCACTGATAAACAAAGTTAGGGCAGAAGAGGTAAAAAAAAAATTAAAAGTTTGGATCCGAGCCCTTTGCTCAACTGAGGCAACACCTGGTTGCAAGGGAATCTGGGAAATGTGGTCCCAAGTGGGAAGGCATTATTTCCAGATAGTTCCACATATGAAAGGGGTGGTATTTGGTGACCAGCCGGTCATCTTGACCCTACATCACCCCACAGGAGTCTTAGTGGTATCTCCTTCTACGGCGTGACCTGGTCCTTAGTGTCCCCCTCTATATAATGAACTTGTTCTTCCCCACTGTCTCAGCTTCCAGCCAAGCCAGAGCAGTCAGTGATGTGCACTGGTATAGGTCAAAGTAAGAGATGCTGCTGAGGGAAATCCTCATTCAAGAGTACGACTCAATACAGGGTTTGGGGGTCGGGGCATAGGAAGCAGTACAGCATTTTTGGTAAGGGTCCAGTTTTGGAATCAGCTGCCTGATTCCAGGCAGCTGTGTGTCCTTGGATGAGCAATTTGCTTCTTAGTGACCCATATCCTTCCTAATAGGAAAGTAATATTCACCTCATGTGGTTCTTAGTGATTGCTGGTCTAATCCACTGCTTTTTAAACTTTGCCTTCTTCCCTGCATCTGTTTCATATTCATATGCTGACTGTAGTATTAGTTAACGTTTTCTATACACATTTTAATGACAACTGTATTGATATATAATTCACATGCAGTGCCTTCGCCCCTTGAAAGTGTACAACTCAGTGGTGTTGCGGCATTCACAGAGCGGTGCAGTCGTCAGTACAGGCAACTCTCAAACAACCCAATTTCCGTTTTCTCCCAAAAGAAGCACTGTATCCTCTAGGAGTCATTCTCCATTCTTTTCTTTGGCCCCAGACGTCGCTAACCTACTTTCTGTCTTTATGGATTTGCCTGTTGTAAACATTTCATAGGATTGGAGTTATAAAGTCCATGGCCTTTTGTGTTTGGCTTCTTTCACATAAGTGTTTTCAGAATTCATCCACACTGTGACGTTATTAGTTCTGTGTTCCTTTCTGTAGATGGAGACTATCCCATTGCATTTTATTTGTCCCCTTAAAATCTGAAATCCAAACTCCTCCAAAATCCAAAACTTTCTGAAAAATGACATAGGGCTACAATAGAAAACTGTACACCTGACCTTCCACGATGGGTCGCAGTCAAATGCAGTCTCCCAGAAAACATAAAATTACTTTCAGACTGAGTGCATAGGATGTCTATAAAGCATTATTGAATTTTATGTTTGGGCTTGATTGCCATCTCCAAGATATCACATTATATATATGCAGATATTCCTAAATCTAAAAAGTGGTAGAGTGCTTGTATAGCATCTGCAAAGCCTTGGGTTTGATTCCTAGCACTGGGGAAAAAATAATAAGACTGAGCTCTTCTAATTAGGAAAAGCTTTCTTAGAAAAATGAAAACCTCCCAGGCATGGTGGCACATGCCTATGATCCCAGCAACTCAGGAGGCTGAGGCAGGAGGATTGCAAGTTCAAGGCCAGTCTGGGCAACTTAGTGAGACCATGTCTCAAAATGGAAAAGAATTGGGGATGTAGCTCAGAGGCGGAGTGCCCCTGGAAGAAGAAGAGGAAGAGGAAGAGGAGGAGGAGGAGGAGGAGGAGGAGGAGGAATTTATAAAGAATGGTTGCATACAAAATTTGAGGTCAGCATACTGGGTGTCATCTGGGAGAGTTCTAGACTGTGAGGTGGGCTGGGCAGGTTAGGAAATCCTGACTTGGCTCCTGGGACTGAGGTTCAGAAGCTTTTCCCAGTTTGCAGGCTCCTAAGCAGGAGGTCTGTATCAAAACCCAGCTCTCCTGATCCCATTGCCATTTTTTCTTTCTGGAAACGTTTCTTGGTTCTTTATTTCACCTATTTGTACAGTGGAGTGCCCGCAGATTCCTTGTCAGAAGACTGAGACTTACTATTGAAAGTGTGGTTTGCAGCAGCACTTGGGAGCTTGCTAGAAATGCAGAATCTCAGGACCCACCCCAGGCCTCCTGAATCAGAAGCTGCATTTTTAACAATCACCTCAGATGATTCAAAAGCACATGTACGTTTCAGAAACCAGTACTAAGACATTGCAAGTGAGTATTCATCCAAACCCTGGACTTGAGCAGCTGTTCTGCCCCAGGCTCTGTTAAGCACAGAGAGATAAATATGTCCTCATTCTGCCATCAGGAAGGCTCCTATCTAACTAGGGAGATAGATGAGAAACCAGAGATTCCAGGCATCCCACTGACCTCACAGTTTTTTTCTTATTGAGAAAGTAATTGCTTTATTGATTTTTCTAAAAATGATTTGCTAAGAAGATCATAGGAGGCTGTCATCAGACTATCAAGCATTAGACTAGTCTGCTTTCCTTTTCTCCCTTTTGTCATCTTTTAGATCTTTAGGGAAACTTCTCCCCCATGCATTGTTTTTTAATCCACTTTATTGAGGTATGATCAAGTTACAAAGATGAATACATATTTAGCATATATAACTAGATGAATTTGGAGATGAGTATACATCTATGGAACCATCACAATCTGTGCTATAAACTTGCCCATCACCTCTTAAAGTTTCCTCTTGCAGACTCCTCAAAGAACTAGGGGTGGAACCACCTTACAACCCAGTTATCCCATTCCTGGGTATTTTCCCAAAAGAGCTAAAATCCACATACTATAGAGACACAGCTACATTATGTTTTTAGCAGCTCAGTTTACAATAGCTAAACTATGGAACCAACCCAGATGCTCCTCGTTGGATGAATGGACTCAAAAACTGTGGTGTATATATATATACAGTGGAGTTCTATTCTGCTATTAGAATGATACCATGGCATTTGCAGCCAAATGGATGGAGATGGAAAATATTATGCTGAGTGAAATATCCCAAACAGACTTAAGGGCCAGATGTTTTCTCTTATATGTGGAAGCTAGAGTAAAACCTAATACAGGATGAAAGCTGAGTTGAAGTAATAAATTCACCAAAGTGGAAATTTCACATAAGCTGGGGGAACCATAACTATGAAGGTGGGTGGAGAAGGGGGGAGGGAGGGAAAAGGAGGTTATCAATACAGCTGGGAACACTCAACTCCCATGATAACCCTAACTGTGCGCAGGCAGGCAGAGAAACTCAGAGATTTCAAAAATTATCATGCATGTATATGCTGGTTTCCATCTGTAGCATGAGGGTATTACAGAGGAGCCATGAGATTGGGGAATGGATGAACGGGGGCATTCTGGACTAGAATCAGCCTTAAATTACTATGTCAATATCCACAAATGCATGAATATGTAAGACTATGTCCAACAAATAAGCAGTTTCCTCTTAAACTTTGATGATGATGCTAAGAACATGTAATGTAAGATTTGTGCTCTTAGCAGATTTCAGAGTATTGTATTCAAGTGTACAATTCAGTATTGTTAACTGTAGGCACTATGCTATACAGTTGTGCACTTCTGGGGCCTGGTCATCTTGTGTAACTGCAACATTGTACCATTTGACTAATATCTACTGTTTCTCTCCTCTCAAAGCCTGGGTAATCACCATTCACCTCTCTGCCTCTGTGAGTTTACTGTTATAAATTCTCATATTTGTATGGTCCTGTATCTGACATATTTAATTAGCATAATCTCCTCGGAGTTCATCCATATTGTGACAATTGGCAGGAAATGTTTCTTTTTTAAGGCTGAATAATTTTCCACTGTGTGTATAGGTCACATTTTCTTTGTCCACGTGCTCATTTATGGACATTTAGTTTGCTTTCTGCCTGTTGTGAATAATGTTGCAGTGAACATGGAAGCACAGATATCTTTTCAAGATTCCTTCTTTTGTTCGTTCTTTTCTTCCTCTGTGTGATATCTAATTGCTCTGACATCAGTCTTTTACATCCTTACTCTAGGTGTGTACCGCTGTACCAACAATAAATTCCGATAAACACAAACACAAATCCCTCACTGCAGTCAAGGTGGTGAAGACATCAGCTCCCCCAGTTTCCTTGTAACCCTTTTCAGTTCATCGCTGCTTATTCCAGGTTTTGCTTCCTATGTCCATTTGGTTCCTTTTTTCTTGCTGAGCAGTCATTGCATAGACACACACAGCTCACTTATCCTTTTATCTGTTGAAACACATGAGCTATTTCCAGTTTGGAGCCTATTGCAGATAAAGCAACTGAGCGCATATACCTACGAGTTTTTCCGTTGCTGTTTATTTTCGCTTGTCTTGGGTTAATTCCTGGGAGTGAAGGAGTGACTTGACTAGCTCCCACAGTGGGAGTATAGTTCACAAGCTGAGCAGCAGAGTATGCAGTTCCTCATTGACATTTGGCGGGATCATTCCTGATTCTAGCCACGTGGGTGGTTGCATCCTGAAGCCTGTCTCCTGGCATGGAGGAGCATTTCCCTCTCGGCTAATCCTAGAGCATCTTTTCACGCAGGGCCTTGCTGCTGGTGAAGTGACAGTTTACAGATTTCACCATCTTTTCTCTTGGTTTACAGATATACCTTTTTTTCTTAGATGCATGCGCTAGAAGTATTTTCTCCCAGGCTGTCGGCACCTTTGCCTTTTACAAGCAGTATCGTTGAAGAGCAATGCTTTTACATTTTGAAGGCGTCCACTGAACCAAGTTTTTTCCTTTATAGTTTACACTTTTTTTAAGGAAATTCTTGCCAAACCCAAGGTTACTAAGCTTTTCTCTCATGGTTTCTGGTATAGTTTTGTGTTGTTAGCTTTACATTTAGGTCTGCGATCCACTGTGAATTAATGCTTTTCTATGGAGTGATATAGTAAGGACCGCAGTTAATTTTTGCTGTTGAATGTTCAGTTGTTCAAAGACCATTTGTTGAAAAGATTTAATTTCCCTCCCTAAATCCCTTGATTCCTTTGTTGAAAATCAGTTGACCAGTCTACAGCCATACCAGTTGACCGTATATGTGTTGGTCTATTTCGTGATTTTATACTGTTTCGTTGATATCCTGTCCTTTTCCTAATACCATACTACCTTGATTGCAGTTATTTTAGAAGAAGTCTTGAGATCAAGTGGTGTGAGGCTTCAAACTTCTTCTTTTTCAAAATTATTTTCAATATCATAGGTTCTTTGAATTTCCATATGAGTTTTAGAATCAATTGGTCAATTTCTTCCCCAGAGCATCCATGTGGGATTTTGATTGGAGTTGATTGAATCTATAGATCAATTAGAGGAGAATCCACATTTTTATAATATTTAGTTTTCCATATCATGAACATGGAATATTTCTCTATTTGTTTAGGGTTTCTTTCATTTTTATCAGTAATAGTTTGAAATTTTTACTTGTATCTTTTTCTCAAATCTATCACTAAGTATTTCATCACTTAATATTTCATAATTTTGATGCCATTGTTATATGTGTTTTTCATTTTAATTTCCAATTGCTTTTACATTAACATTGTGCCCTATAGCCTTCTTAAGTGCATTTATTAGTTCCAGGATTTTTATTTGTTTGCATTTGTTTCTGTAGATTTTTATGAATTTTCTACAATGACTCTAATGTTGTCTACAAGTAAAGACAGTTATTTCCACACTCTGTGCCTCTTTTTCTTGCCTTATTTCACTGAATAAGGTCTCTGGCATAATGTTGAATACAAGTAGTGAGAGACGTCGTTCTTGCTTCTCTTCCGAACTTGGGAGAGAGTGTTTAGTCTTTCATCATTGAGTGTGGTGACGCCAGCAGTAGGTTTTTATATATCATCTTTATCAGGTTAAGGAAGTTCCCTTCCATTGCCATTTTGCTTAAATTTTTTTATTATAAGTGAGCATTGGTTCTGTCGGGTGCTTTTTAAATTTTTTCATCTGTGGAGAAGGTTTTGTGCTTTCATTCCCTTTTTCCTTGTCATGCTATGATATGATGAATTGATTGATTTTCAGGTGTAAAAATAAGCTAACATTCCTAGGATAAACTCCACTTGGTCATGATCTGTTTATATATTGTAGTTGTGGTTTACTAAAATTTTGCATTTTTACTCCAACATTCATAAAAGATATTGTTTTTTGTTATTTTGGGTTTCTTGTAAAGTCTTTTTCTGGGATTACTATCAATTCATGTTGATCTGGAATCAGAGAAATGATCCTTGCTTCAGTTTTCTGAGGCTTGTATAGAATTGGTATTATTTTTCTCAAATGTGTTAAAGAATTTATCAGCAAAGCCATCTGGGCTGAGTTTTCTTTGTGGGAAGGATTTTAACTACAAACTCAAATTACTTACAAGATATTTGGCTATTTAGAATATATATTTATCTTGATTAAGCTTTGGCAATTCGTGTCTTTAAAGAATTTTTCCAGTTCACTTAAGTTGTTAAATTTATTGATATTAAGTTAGGTAAAATATCCCCTTAATAACCCTATACCATCTTACAGTCTGTGGTGATATCCTATCTCATTTCTGTATTGGTAATTTATTTCTTTTCTTTTTCCCCTTTCTTGGTTAGCCTACTTGAGGTTAATCAATTTTTTGTGTGTGACCTTCTTAAAGAACCAGATTTAATTTTCTTTATTATATTTATTTTATTTTATTATTTTACTTCATTGATTTTTTTCTGTTTATTTTGGATTTGATATTCTATTCTTATTCTGGTTTCTTAGGTTAAAAGTCTAGATCATGAAATCTTTCTCAACAAGACTCCTAAAGTGAAAGAATTAAAGTAAAATCAATGAGTGGGATTAGCCATTTAGCTAAAAAGTTTCTGCATAGTCAAAATTGTCAAGAGACAACCTACAGAATGGGAGCTAATCATGGCCTTTGATTCCTCCAACAGGGGACTAACATCCTAAAGTTACAAAGAACTCAAAAAACTTAATGCCAAAAACAAACAATCTGATCAATAAATGGGTCAAGGAGCTAAATAAAAACTTCTCAACAGAAGAAATTGAGCAGGCCAATGAATACATGAGAAAGTGTTCTAAATGACTAGTAATCAGAGAAATGCAAATCAAAACTACATTAAGATTTCACTTCACTCCATTCAGACTGGCAAAGATGAAGAATACAAACAATTACAGATGCTGGAGGGGTTGTGGGGAGTTAGGAACACTAGCACACTGTTGGTGGAAATGCAGACTGGTCCAGCTGCTCTAGAAAGCAGTGTAGAGAATCCTAAAAAATTCATATGGATCTACCATATGATCCAGGTATCCCCCTTCTGGGTGTTTTCCCAGAGGAGATCAGCACATTAGAGCAACACAGCAAAATCCATGTTCACAGCAGCTCAATTCACAACAGCTAAATTACGGAACAACCCAGACGCCCCTCACTGGATGAATGCATACACACACACACACACACACACACACACACACACACACACACTGGAATTCTACTCAGTGATTAGAAACAACAATATTGTGGCCTTTGAAGGTAAATGAAAGGCTATGGAAGAAATAATGCTGAGCAAAGTTAGCCAAACCCACAGAGTCCAGGGTTGAATGTTTTCCCTCATTTGTGGAGGCTGGAGCTAAACCCAAGCTTGGGTGAAAGGTAGACAAACTCATGTATTAGACCCAGCAAAGGCGGAGCAACACATAATCTAGGGCAACCATAGATAAGTAAGGGCGGGAGGGGGGAGGGGGAGGGAGAACAGGGACGTATCTAGGGAGACAATCAACAATGTAGCATACTCTTTACCCCCTGAGAATCCAAATAATACTTATGCAATCATCTATTTCTGGAAAAATCACAATGTAAGCATGTATATCATTTGTAGGGGCAAAATATAGAAGAACCAAGAGACTGGGGTGTGGACAATATAGGGGTAATTCTGGTTTAAGAACATGTGCATACCGTATTGTTACTTTATATGCAGTTATGATTGTACAATAACTTCTTAAAAAATAAAAAAGTCAAGGTCATGGAACCTTTCTACTTTTTAAAAATGTGTTTGACCTAGTCTTACATATTGGAAGGAATTGTTGTTATATTTTCATGTATACATAGATATCGACAAAGTAAGTTTAGCCCAATCCTAGTTCAGAATGTCCCCGCCTTCACCCATTCCCTGATCTCATGTCTTCTCTGTAATACCCCCATGCTGTAGATAGAAATGAGCATAAACATGTATATTAATTTTTGAAATTTCTCTACCTGCCTCTGTATAGTTAGGCCTCTCATGGGAGTTGAGTGTTCCCAGGCGTATTGATAACCACCCTTTTCTCTCCCTGCCCTTCCTCCCTTCCTTCTACCCTGACCTTCATAGCTTATGTGAGATTTGAACTTGGTGGGTTTATTAATTGAACGGAGCTAACTTTCCTTCTGCCTTTGGTTTTAGTCTAGCTTCCACATGTCAGAGCAAACATTTGGCTCTTAAGTCTGTGTTTTGGGATATTTCACTTAGCATGATTTTTTCCATTTCCGTCCATTTAGCTGCAAAAGCCATGTAGCCTTTCCACTTTTTTGAGCTTTTTTCAGTACAAAAATTCAATCAATCACTGTTTTAGCTACATCCACAAATTGTGTTGTTTTTACTTCTCTTGAAAATATTTTCTAACTTCCTTTGTAATTTCTTCTTTTACCCATAGATTAATTAGAAGTGTGTTTAGTTTCCTAATCCTTAAGCATTTCTAGATATCTTTGTAGTGTTATTAATTTCTAATTTTATTCCATTCTGATTTAAGAATATAATTTATGTGATTTAAATTCTTTGTACTTACCAATTTTTGTGTGTCAATTCTGAATCTAGTGACCTTGACAATTGGATTTATTTATTCTAATTGTTTACTTTGGCTTTTGGGTTAGGAACCAGATCTAGAATCCTTACCTTGTCCCGACAACAAGGGCCAGGGTGCACGTCTCCTCGTTCACTGCAGTGTTAGCCGTGGAGGTGCACAGTATGTGCACTGTGTTCAGTCTCCCTCTGCTCCTAATGCTGACAGGTTTTCATCAGGAATAGCTGGTGAGCTTCTCAAAGACCAAAAAAGGACTTTTTCTGTTAATGTGGTTAATTATATTGGTTGAATAGTAAATGATCCTTATATTTTTAAATTAATCCTCATTAGTTTGATATATTCTCCTTTGTAACATACCTTTGTATGCAGCTTGCTAATATTTTGTTCAGAATTTTCACATCTGTATTCATGAACAATACTGGCCTATCATGTTCTTTCCTTATAATAATATCCTTATCAGTTTTTAGTATCACGGTTGTGTCATCTCAAAATTTAAAAAATGGGGAAATATTCACCTTTATTCTGTACAAAATGATGTAATATTGATATTTCTGTGCTTAGCTTATTTCACTTAGCATAGTGTTCTCCAGGTTCATCTGTGTTGACACAAATGGCAGAATTTCCTGTTTTAAGGCTGCATAGTATTCCATTGTGTATATGTCTTTCAAAAATTCAGTCATCCATTTGTGGAGACTTAGTTTGGTGCAATATCTTGGCTATTATGAATAATGCTGCAATCAGGTGGGAGTGCTAATGACCTTTTGACATACTGATTTCAGCTCCATGTTTAGTAGTTATCCGCATACTTACTATGACCAATACAAGTCCAGAATGGTCCTCCCAACATTTGGAGGAGGAAATATTGCAGTGCTATGTGACAGCATTTTACTTGTTAAGTGCACATTTAAATATTGTTGGATGTTTGCAGTGTAGGGACATATTTTGGAGGGCCTACAACATTCTTTTGCTAAGCCCATCTTTTGTGCTAAGATGGGGTGTAAATGAAGGTTGTTGGGAGTCTCCTAGCATTCAGGGAAAACTGTTACATGCATTACACCAGGTCTGGAGAAGCCAGGAGGTGAGCTCTTGTTGTTTGGTAAAGGCTCCTCTCAGAAAATCCTTTCCTCAATCACCAAAAAAAAATACAGGCCAAAAACTTCCTGGAAGCTGGGACCAGTGAAAACAGTTTGAGTTAGAACCCAGAGACCTCTCCAGAGTCTGCATGTAGGGATAGCAAGGTGCAGGCACAAAGCCCTAAACCCGTATCTCAATGGAGGGCATTCTTATCCCTGAGCAATAGCCTGCCCCTCCCCTCTAGGGAGAAGGCCTGGTCCTGGGCCCCAGCATCCCTCAGTGAGCCATATCCACCTGGGGTAGGGCAAATGTCAGGGCACTGGTTTTACCAGTTGCTGGTCTTGGGGCATGGTGAGAGGTTGGGTCCTGTTGGTAACTTTTAGCCTAAGAGACAGAAGCCTTCCCTTTCCTGCCTGCCCTTTATCCATCTCAGCCCCTTCTCTTCCTTTTCTTTCACTGTTCATGCTTGTTTTAGTCAGGTTTGTTTGTTGGTTTTTGTTGTTCCTGTGACCAAAAGCCCTGACATGAACTATTAGAGGAGGAAAAGTTCATCTGGCTCACAGTTTCAGAGGTCTGAGTCCGCAGATGGCCTACTCCATAGCTCTGGGCCAGAGATGAAGGAGAGCATCAGGTGAAAGGGTGTGCCAGAGGAGGGCAGCTCAGGACATGGCTATCAGGAGGGAGCTAGAGCTCTACTCACCAGGGACAAAATATGTACCCCAAAGTACGTCCACATGCCCCCTGCCTACAGATTCCACCCAGTTAATCCGTATCAGTGGATCAAGCTGTTCTTCTCATAGTCTGATCACGTTGCCTCTGAACGTGCTTGCATTGTCTCACACATGAGCTTTTGGGAGACGCCACATATCCAGCGCAGAATACTCTCCCTTCTCCTCACTGCCCTCCTCTCCTGCCTTTTCCTCCCTCCCCACATGGCTATCCCTCACGTCCACCCTGCTTCCTCTTCATATACTTACCTTGAAGAAGCCGCTTTCCACTCCTGTATACCTTCGGCCCTTCTTGCCAGAGAGTAGAATCCTGGAGTCTTTGTCAGGCTGCTAGACTAAAACAGCCACAGAGATGCAAGCCTGGAGTTTGTGGAGCGGGAATAAGCACAGACCATTCAGGTACAACCAGCCTTTTTGATCTGGGAAGAGAGGTCCAGAGCCTCTTTGTTACTCATGCCCGTGAGTCAGTGCACCTTAGGACAAACAAACTAGGAACCTCTGAAATCAAATGCACTGACAGTTAATGTCCCCGAGAACCTTTGCCAAAGGGCAGTGACACAGACCTGCAGTTGTGGAGATGGCCGCTAGGGGAGGCAGCGGTGAGTGCAGATTTGGGGCGGTTAACCCAGAGTGTGTAACTAAGAACTAAGAGCAAATGATATGTATGTAGTATTGTTTTTTTTTTTTTTTTCCTTTAAGGAAGATCTAACTCTTTATCAAAGCAGTGGAGCACATCATCCAACTTCTCTTAAATTTGAAGTCTTGCTATCAAATTTAGAATAACAACAATTACAAATCAAGTTGTATTTCTCTCACATTAAATTTCAACTGGTTTTAGATGTTGCATATGCTGAGGTTGGTTAGGAAGAAACTGCTTTTTTTGGCCTCCTGGGTCCCTAGCTCAACTGCTTGCTTCTCTGTGTGGAGACTTAAAACTGGTTATTTCAGAAGTCTTTAACTATGTATTCACTGGCTAGTACCAGATAGATTAAGATAACTTTGCTTATCAAACTTCAGCTTGAGAACTTCCCATGCTATCTATGTCTTTTACTTCATTTTTTTCCTCATTTAAATATAAGGGCAAAGCTGAATTCTTGTGTGTCGTCCTCCAAGAAAGATTTCTTAAAATCTGACATTATATGCTCAGTTCCTCACACCTTATTTTCATGACTCTTCCCTTTCAATCAGGAGAGTGATTCAGGCAACTAAATCTTCACCTTCCTCTTTACCACCACTGGTAAAGTTTAGGCTCATTCTCAATGTTTTTCAGTCCGTAAAATGCAAAAATGAATTACTTGTTAAAACCCTATTAGTGAGGGGCTGGAGCGGTGATTCAGCCATGGAGAACTTGCTTGACATGCTTGAGGACCCAGGTTCAAACCCCAGCACCACACACACAACCACGCATCGGAAAAACAAAAACCAGATGGAATGGAAAAATAAATAAAATTGATTCTCTCTTTAAAAAAAACCAAAAAACAAAACTCTACTAGTGAGACCGCTCCATGCCATTTTTTTTCCTTTGAATATTTCAAATCCCACTTTAAGAGCCTTTGGTAAAAGAGTTTTTGACCACTGCTTCAGCACTGATTCTCCTTCCATGATTTTAGCTTCTGGGGAACAAAATCGCCCAGTAGTCAGTGGACAGTGCAGAACGTCTCTTCTTTGAGCCAGCTCATTTGTTTGCTGGGGACAGTGAATTCTCTCATCACAACATATTTGGCTTCCTCTGCAATACGGGAATTCCTTAAGTGTCCTGGGATACCTTCCAATCTCCAAATATTAGTCATGCCGCTTGATGCTCAAACAAATCCCAAAGTTGACACTCTTAAGCACATCCTTTCCTATTTGCATGGAAATTAGATTTCTTAAAAACATCAAAACGAAAACAAGTTTCATAGCCCGTGTCCACAAAATGCCTCTCTGCCGGTAAGTGGACTGTAAACTTTGCTTCCAAACAGTGGCTTTCAGTTCCATTAATTTACGATGCTTGAGCTGCCAAAACAGGAGTTGTAGGCCGGCACAGTCCCCTGCCACTGAGGGAAGTATTCCGATGATTCCAGCTTCCTTTTGTTTGGCTTTGCTGAGGTCTGAATTGAAGCACACTCTGGGTCTTTTAACCTTGATTATTCATTAACAAAATTAAATCAACTTTTGATCTCAAATTCATGAGATATTGCATCAATTTTTAAAATTCTGAAGGTATAAAAACCCTCATTGTCTTTTCCCAGGAACAGAAAAATTCATCGCCTCCAACACAGACCTTAAAAGTGCTCATGTTTCATATTTCATAATCATATCCTGTCATTTTAAATTAATTTACTAGTTAGTGTTTTACTAAGCATGTCATAGGTGCCAGATGCTTAGGATATAGAGATAGATATGATGGTGCTTCTGATGGTATGGCGAAAGAGACGTGTAAAGAAGTTTGAATAGGAAGCAGATTGTCCTGTAAGGAATAAATTGTCAAAGAGAAGAGAGTAGCTAACTTCCCAGGGTGGTGAGGACTGACTCCCTAGCCAGGCTGCTGTTTCTTTGGACAAGGAAGCTGCATCCTAGTAGGAAGTTGGGCATGTGGAAAGGGGGCTGGATTAGATTTATGAAGACTTTACATGCAAGACCAAGACATCCGGATGCCATCTCCTCATGTGCGTCTTCCCAGCCTCCTTCAGGCCCACTGGGCACCCTCCTCTTCATTGCTGTGTCCCCAAAGGTTGACCTTGCAGATTGACTGCATCAGCAGACAGCCAGACCTCTGGCTGCTGATCAGAGGCGGCAAATTAAAGGCCCTAGCAAGAGACCAGAGTGTGAAGGGAGAAAGGTCACAGTATTTATCATCCCACTTCTGTCCCTGGGGGTCAGCAGTGAATGATTCTCTCAGGCCACAGGTGCTGGCAGGCCTCTCTCTTGGTCAAGGGAACCTCCTCCTTTCCTGGCCCTCCACGCCTAGGCTAGCCATGACTCCCAGTATTCCTTGTCCTGGGTGCTCTTCCTGCTTCATTGCCGTCTTTAAACTCTGCTCCCATTATTGTCACTAGTCCTTTTATAAAACTTGCCCCAGTATCCAGCTTGGTGTATGAGCCAACTATCTCCTCTCTGGACTGTAACTCATAAAAATGGTAAATGAGGTTCTGATTCTTATTTGACACATTATCTAGTCGCCCAGAACATGCAGAAGCATAACGACCAGATCAGAAATTTATGTTTTGGAAAAATCACCTGGATGGTAGTGGGGTGAAAGGTTTTGAAGGGGGAGAAGGGCAGTGAGGGAAGGGGCTATTACTATTCTCCTGGCAACAGACAGAAGAAGCTTACATCAGGAAGGGACACTGGCGACCAAGGAGGGAAGATGAAGGAGCCACCTGGTGAATACATGTGTTTGGGAAGGAATGGCATTGGGTGGTGCTCAAGTCCTGGCTTGGGTAACCAATGGGTGCTCCGTTCCTGACCTGGACCCAGGAGAAAGAGCTGATGGTGAGGTGAGGAAATGGTAACTTTGGCATTGAACGTGTTAAGTGTGTACTCTCTGTGGGGCACCTGGGTAGATGTGTCCAGGTGACTCCTGGCCTGCATGGGAGAGCTCCGAGTGTGAAAGGTACCTCAGTGTCATTGGGACAATGGTGGATGTGAAACTGAGGAAGTGGAGAGAGACCCGAGAGCACGCTGAACTGAGACTGCAGCACAGCATCATGCTGGACACATCCGAACGGAACGGTCCCACGTGCATTTCACACCCCTGCTCAATCCAGCACCACAGCTCAGCTCGCGCGCCTTAACTGTGCTCAGATACTCACACCAGCCTTCAGTTGGGGAAATTTCCTGATGCAAGCCTGTTTTGTAATGAAAGGTTGGACATCTCATGTAATTTATTGAACGCTCTACTGAAAGTGGAAAGAGAATGGATATACGACATGCTTCATGCCACTGTGAAGTCAGAAGTGGGACCATGTGTATAGAGCACTCAGCAATGACCTGAGGGCACAGCACTCCCACAGGCAGCAGTGTCCCCTCATTCCAGCCACAGTGTAGCAGTTGGGGCCTTGTGCCATCCAGGGAATCGGTCTTCTTGATCAAGGTTGGCCATGTGTCCCAGTTTGTCCTTCTGTTAGATATAGAGATGGGTAAGAAAGAAGAAATTTAATGTGAGGTCTGAATTAACTCCAGATGTATTCTCAAAAGAGGGTTTAAAGAAAGATAAAATCCCTGGTATGTTTTCATAACATGGCCAGGGCCACCCACCTGGTGATGGCACAGGAGGTGGAACCAAAACACTGGGCCCCATACTGAGGGAGCAGAGCAGAACAGGGTAGGAGAGGCAGGAATTTGGAAGCAGGGCCAAGGGCATCCAGGTAGAGAATAGGAAGGCACAGATGACTTCCCTGCTAATGAACAGCAGCTGAGTCTAGGAAGAAGGTGGGGCCTAGGGGCAGGGCCTCATGTGCACCTCAGGTGGGGCTTTGGGCCACAGTCACTGAAGCGTGCATTGCAGGAGTGACAGTGCCTCCTTTGTGCTCATTCTTGCATGGAACACCGCCCCAGCAAGAGGAATGATGCTTCCCAGCCAAACACCACAGTCCTTTCCTGGCCTCGCAGGAACCTTTAACCCCATCTGAAGACAAGGGACCAAAGTCAGGATAGAACTAAATTCTCATAGTGGCGGAGCCAGGTCTGCAGTACAGGCTTCCATGCTTCCCATGTCAGCTGGTAGTGTTGACAATGAGGCAGGAGTACTTCAGGATCCTGTAACTGGTCCACCTCGGCTGTAATGTCCCACCCATCAGCAAGGCCAACACTTGTTTCCTTCCACTCTCTGGAGCAGGATCTCAGATTGGCAGAGTCCAGGGAGCTGAGAATCTTGGATAACTTCACGCACCAGCTTTATCCTGACTCAGGCCCTCTTTGGGAATCGGTTCGCATGGCACAGTGAGATCCAGGGCTATGGGGACAGAGCAGGGGCTGTTTCAAGTGTTGTATGGGAGAGAGTTTGTGCCCAGCTTGATCAGCAGGGCAGGATGGAGGCTGACACTGTGAGCCCAGGTAATGCTCTTGGCCAGACTCCAGGCCACTGTGACTCTCAGGGCACTGGATACACTGCACAAAGCCCCATGCAGTGGTGTAGTTAGAAGGAGCTGAAGGTGTTAGGATCTGAATTGTGCCCCCACTCCCTGACTCACATCAAAGTCCCAATCCCCATTACCTCAGAGTGTGGCTGCATTTGAAGATGGGATCTTTAGAAGGGTGACCAAGGAAAAATGAGGATACCAGGGTGGCCCCTGATCCAATCACTTGTATTGTTATAAAAACAAAGACACCAGAGGTGACACTCAGGGCTGAGCTGTGAAGAGGCAGCAAGGGTGAGCCAAGGAGAATGGCCTCAGATGAAACCACACTTGGATCTTGAACTGCCAGCCTCCTAGCTAGGAGAAAGTAAATGCCTGTAGCTAAAGCTAGTCTGTGGTACATTTTCTGACAGCTAGGGCAATCTAATAGAGAAGGCAAAGTGGCCATTCAAATTATTAAGATACTATCTGTGATTCACACCTCTATTCCGCCCACTGACGTTTACTTTCTACTTTCAGCATCTCCTTTTCACCCCCAAAGATCAGAAGCTACCTGATGGATAAGAGCATTTCCTATTCCTCGGTGCTCTGACATTGGCAGACACATAAGCCCTTCATTCAAGAAGAGCAGTGCATGAACATGTACTGATTAGTGACGAAGACTAATGGACATTTTTGTGTACAGCCCAAGTACCTGTGATTTATATATAATCTCGCCAGTCCCCACAGCAGCCCTCTCCAGCGTGCCTTGTTAATCCAAGGGGTTCATAGAGGTTCGGTGACTTGCTCCAAGTCACAGCCATAAGTAGAAAAGCAGTGCCCGAATCTTTGGCAGTCAACTCTGGGGTCATTGTTACTTCTACCGTGAGCATTAAAAAGAAGACAGGGACCCTGCTTCCCCCGCCGACCTTATAGTCTAGCTCACAGCATGAGATATACACAAATAAAAATGTGACAAGCCACCTGAGGGAATAGACCTGCTTGTTATGCGAATGGGTTTTTCTCTCAGAAATACCTATGTAACTCACCAGGTGGAACTGAGCTGTGTAGAGTGGACCACAGTGAGGACTTGGACTTCAGTCATCTCTCCAGGATGCAGCTTTCTTGGTTGTTGACACCCAGCCTGGACTTGCTTTAGTGACTGATTAACTGTTGCTGCCACCCTGAATCCTCAGCTAAACATCCCCGGGTCCTGGACCTTGACCCCTGCCCTCACTATCTGTCCTGGCTACAATCTGCACACTCCTCTCCTCACCCCTGCTGGCTCTGGCTCCTCTAACCTGCACTGCAGCTCGCCCACCAGCTCCTGGATCTGGGGCCAGATTGCAGTAAGAGGCAAAACTCGTTCCGGGCATGTAGTGATCAAGTGCAAAAGGAAGAGTGTCCACTGGACCATCGAAAAAGCCTCTCAGACACCATGAAGTCTCCACTGAAGACAGTTTCAATAATGGCTTTGACGTCTAATGCATACCATTCTTTCATCTTTCTAAAAATCTGTGTGTGCACTCCATCTGATTCACTGACCAGCCTATAAGAAGGGGTCAAGGCACATGTCACCAGTCAAAATGCACTCCACATAGTGCAGAGTGACTGGAAGTTGTACCACCTCAAGCTGAGAAAGATGCAGGAAAGGAGAAAACACAAAGACACTCATGCAAATGAAGGCTGATAAGAAAGGAACTGGCAGGGGGCAGTGTAAAACCAGCAGTGCCAGTTCTTGGAGGGCAGGATTTTCTAGTTCTTCCAGAGTCATGCTGAGGGTGACGTAGAGGAGGTGGCACCTGCAGGCTGGGTAACTGAGTGATCAAATCAGGGAAAACATAAAGTGAACAACAATTCACTCTTGAGAGGGACCTCTGAGAAATGCCACAATCTGCTTAATGGAGCTGGGCTTTGGAGATTTTAAATCTTGGCTCTGCACCCTTAATTCTTCCCAGGGGGAAGGTCCTTGGGGCTGGGCTCAAGTGTGCGCCTTGCCGTATACATCCTCTTTAGAGCCATCATTGCAGCAGGGTTGGCCGGCTTGGTTTTAGAGAAACAGGCTGTCAGAGAGCTTGTGCCATCCTCGGCGTTTCCCAAATGGGGGAAGGGGGTACTGACTGAGCCAGGGACCGTCGGAGGCCACTACCACATCCAGTCGTGGCTCAGCAGCACACCTAGCACTCCTCAGTTTGCAGGCTCAGCCCCTGCTTCCTTCCCGAGATAATTCTAACCCACAGGCCCGGGTAAGTTATGGGGACAGAGTGCGTTTGACTCTTGTTGCCCCATAGAGGTTGCACTTTGTCTGAGGCTGGGGTCCTGAGGGCAGCATGTCAGATGAAGGGCTGTTTGACTCTTGTTGCCCCATAGACGTTGCACTTTGTCTGAGGCTGGGGTCCTGAGGGCAACATGTCAGATGAAGGGCTGTTTCTCACACCCACCTGCCCCTTCCTGTGAGTTCATTGGAGAACAAAGACAGCAAGTTGATTTAACATCATTTGGCAACTCCTGTTGAGAAGGACTTTGAGACTTCCAGGGGAACATTCTGTGACGGATTGGTTATACAGGCCAGAGACACAGGCTGCAGAGTGGTAGCACACAGTTCACAGATTTGGCTTCCCAGTTAAGCCATGTCCGCTACCTGCTAGACTCCAAGGGTCACTACAACCGGGATTCTCCTCCTCCTCTTCTGACGTGGATGCCTGCTGACCCTTCCTCCGCCCAGTGCAAGTGTGCCCACTGTCCCCTGCTGTCCATCACGTGAGCCCTTCCTTATCGCTGAGGAAGTTTGTCTATGTGCCGCATCTCCCTGGTTGAGTGGATGAGCAAATGCATATAGAATATTTGGCAGGGTCTCCACGTGGTAGGTGTTCCATATGCTACTGTTGATTGTATTGTACCACAAATATCTGTCTTTCTTGGTGGTAGCTGAGTGCCAGCTACACACCGGGCACTCTGTACCTTCTCCCATTTAGTCTTTCTGCCCACCCTGGACGTAGTTACAAAACTTTCAGTTCCCATTCTTCAGATAAGGAGACTGAGGCTTAAGAGGTGAAATAGTTTGGTCAAGATCAGCCAACATGTGAGTGATGGACCAAGAATTTGACCCCAGTTGTGTCTGCTTCAAAGCTCAGTTGCTTTTCAACAGTTGTCATGCAGGCTGTCCAAGTTGAACCTCCAACTCAAGTGTCCTTTTCCTCTTCGCCCTCTACGGATAGGCCGAGGGGCTTCAGTGCTGCCCCTGCTGGGTGTCAGCCTGCATTTCCTGTCGAGAGAACATTTGCCCTGCTCTCTTCAGGTGTCCACTGGGCCTCCCCTGCCCAGCATCCGTTCCCACTTCCCCCAGTTCTCCGTCCCTATCTGGACACAAATCTGCAATCCCTGTCTCCCAGCTGCCTTTACATTTCCGGCAGGGACATCACACTTCATTACCTTTAAATGCATTTAATTGAGTGTTCACTCTGGCTGAGCAGAATCTTTTGAAGTAGAAGACAAAAGACTTCTGAGGTATGATTCTGAGTGTGGCCTCAGGGCTGGGCCAGCCATGTAGGGGGCCCTGACTGCTTTAGCAGGCGCCTCCTTGACCAGCTGGCCTCTGTTCACATGGTGCCTGCCTAACTAGCCTGATGGCCGCACAGGAAAGCACTGTGTGCGGGGCTCCCTCCTTGATGGCTCGCAGGGAGGCAGTCTGGACGCAGATGCGGATGGTGCAGCAATGGTGAGAAAGAGTGAAAGAGTGAGGTCCGATGAGGAGGAGCCCTGATGATGGGGTGGCCAAGCTCAGGCCTCCTCCCCACTGCCTCTTCCCTGCAGCCAGGAGGTGTGCTGGTGGCCTGGGGCCAACCTTCAGTCCCTCCCCACAATTCTGAGCCCCAGAAGGAGACCCAGTGGGCAGGGGCTGTTGTTCTCCACCTGGAAATCTCCACTTCCTGGGGGTGCTGCTCAGCTGTCCTTTCCCAGGGCCTTGGAGGTAGGTGTGGCCAGGGCCAAAGTAAGGCAAAGCAGCCTCTTGTGGCAGATGAGTGAGTCGAGGGCGCCCTCTCTGGTGGTGCAGCCTGCCCTGAAGCCTCTACCTGGTGCACTGCTTGCCTACCTGAACGCTGCTCCGTGACTGTGACTGCTTCCACCTGTGAAGCGTTCCTCAACTGCCTGGAGCCTGAGATGGAGCCCAGTGTCCCTAGATTTCCTGAGGCTCACCATCCCCTCGCAACTTCCTACATCAGCGGCCCCCACTCCCTTCAGAAGCCTCCGAGGCCCACTGGGATGGCTGCTCAGCGCTTGGCCATATCCCAGCCTCTCCGGGGCTATTTCTGGCCAGGCGGGTAATAGATTTCTGTCTCCTTTTTGAGGGCCTTTTGTGTGCCCTCAAACTCAGAGCCAAAAGCTCCCCTTCAAGAAAAAAAAAAGCCATGTTTGAAGCCCCTGTGTGAGGAGACTTGTGGAGCTGGAGACCTGGGGCTGAGCTGGCCGCAGTCTGATTCTGGAATTGCCCACCCTCTCTCCTGAGCCTCGCTTCACAAAGCTCACTTGTGGGACACCAGTGAAGCATCTAATGTGTGCAGTATATATCGAGGCGGGGTGCTTGCCCTGGCTTCCTGGCCAGTGATTTATGAGGTGGGCCTGGGCTGGCCTCCCTCTTCCCCACCCCAACCCTCCTTGTCCAGGAGCCACAGAGCCTAGAATTCTCCCTGGTGGGAGTCTTGGATCAGGCACTCTGCCTCACTGCTCCACGAGCCAACTGTGTTTCTGTCCACCTGTCAGAGCCACTGTCAGTAGAAGGAAACTGAGGCACAGGTAGGAAGACTTGGGTCCCAGTTAGGGGAGCTTGGGCCAGTAGAAGTTGCCTTAAAGGGAGGCCAGTGTTTCTTATACCTCAGTTCATCAGAATCTTCTGGAAAGTGTGTCTCTTCTCATTATGTTGTAACCATACCGCAACATCGTTACCTATAGTAATGATACGGTAAATGTAGGAAGTGATGGACACATTAAATACCCTGATTTGGTCATTACCTAATGTATATATCTATCAAAACATCACACTCTATAAATATGTGCAATTATCATGTGTCCCTGAAGCACACAATGAAATTGTTTTAAATGCTGATTACCAGCTATATTCTCAGGAAACTCTGAATCCTGTTTGGGACCCATTGCCATAGAGGCTTGCCTTTAAATGGCATCAGAGAGTTGCCCAGGGGTCAGGTTGAACTGTAAGGAAGTTCCAGTCCTGTAGGGAGGGGCCTGGGAGTTGTATTTTCAATGGGAAATTCCCATACGTGAAAGCTGAAAGAAACTGAAATTTATATAGTTCAGATTTTCTGTTTTCTGGGTGAGAAGGTAGGGGCTTGGAGGGAGATAGGGTCTTGGCCATGGTCACATATTGGGGAGCCTCAGGAAAGAAGGACAATGGAGTGGGGGACTCCTGGGTATCTGGAAAGAGTGAGAGAGCAAAGGAAGAGCTTTTGCACCTTGAGTGCACGTGGACTTGTGTTCCACCAATCTGCTCCCTAACACAATGCAAATGATTCCTACAGAATGTGGTGTTTCATGTTTAGCTTCTATACTTTGATGCTGCATTGGTTGTTTTAATTTGCCTTTTCCGATCAGTAATCAGGTTGAGCCTGCTTACATACACTTAATGGCTATATGGAAATTCTCTTTGTGAAGTGCCTATTCAAGTCCTTTACTCAGGCATTTGTTTGGTTGTCTTCTTATTGATTTATAGGATTTCTTTATATATGATAGATACTCTAGATATTTAGAAATTTTTCAAAGTCTTCCCACCTCTCACTCAGACATTTCATCCCCATGAACTTTGGGAGCTCTGGTCCTGATGGAAACCCATTGAATATGATTATTCAAAATGCTCTTGCCTTGGGCTGGAGCCATGGCTTGGCGGTTAAGGTGCTTGCCTGGCATGCACAAGTGCATGAGTTCAAACCCCAGCACCATGTACACAATGAAGTCTCGGAGCAATGAAGGCCACATGAAAAACTAAAATAAAATTTAAAAAAAAGGCTTTTGCTTCCCCAGCTGCTCTCAACAGTTGCTTAGTAGTATGGGGGTGTTCTTCTGAACACAAAGTAGCTGGAGAACTTTGTCTCTGGCTCCCTCCTCCCACCCCCTTCTCTCTGTGCCTCTTATTCACCTTTTGGTAACCCAACACCTAGGTTCCAATTCTTGGGCCTTACCCTCAGCTGGAGCAAAACATCCATGTCACTGTTAAGCTGCACATGGATCAGGTGGCTCCATTCCCTTTGGTGGTTCTGTAGAGAGGAGTCTTGGGAGGGTAAGATGTTCCTGTGCCCAGGACCTCCCCATTCAAGCTTTACCTCAATGGCAGCACTATGAGCAGTGGGAGGGAGCTGGTTCAGTGTGGGTTTAGTGCCCCGGTTCTCTCCACCTAAAGATCAGCCTTGTTCCTTGCAGAGCCCTGACCCTGTCTTCGCAAAGAGAAGGTCCACACGGTCACTAAGCAATGTCAGGCTTGCTCTTGCTTCAGCCTCCCACTTGCCTAGACCTAGAAGCAGTAGTAGCACTTGGTGATTTCTCTGGCTCCCTTTCATCCTGTAATATCACCCTGTAGGTCCCCAAGATGATGCCAACCACATTTTCATATTCATAAGAAAGCAGTCTCCCTCTCAGAGTCCACTTGACAAAGTACCATCAGAGAGCTTCGAGGGAGCCCTGAAGGCTTTAAGGACAACGTGGAATGGTGGAGTCATAGGCACCATGATAGGTTAACTGAGGGAGATATTTTCAATAGGGGTCAACTTTAGGGGACCCAGTGGCTCCAAGTGAGCCAGCGGATGAGCTCCATGCTGTTCCTGGATGTCTCTTCTGAGGCTAGGTATACATTACTCTCTGCTGCCTAATTGTCCCCAGAGCAGGAAGCTGAAAGGTCTTGTGGAAGTTATTGCCTTGACATTTTGACTGAGCCATTTCCCCTCCAGGTGGGTGACCCAGAGCCTGTGTGTCTTGGGTACAGACCAAAAATAACATTCACTGATTTTAAAATCACGTCCCCCAAAGCGTTTCCTTCTTTGCATCCAAGTTCTGAAAGGATATTTTTTGAAGGTTAGGCATCTCCTCCAGGAAAGGCGTCGTGTTGTCTTACTTGAGCAAAGCATGTACTTACAGCTTCCCATCAACTCTGCCAGCCTGAGCAGAAGGAAGAGTTCGTCTGTGAAGGTCAAGCTTAAAGCACTTCTAAATCCTTTAAAATTTTTCTAATGAAATACATGCTCAAGAAGGAAAATTGAAATCATACACATACTTTGGGTAGTACTTAGTCTCAATGCTTAACTCCTTATGGTAAGAACAAGCAAGTCACCAGCACCGTTTTCCTGGGTGCAACAGTCAGTTTAAGCTAAGTCAGTTTAAGCTGTAGTAACAAGTGTCTCCTCCAAATCTCAGTGGCTTTCAATCACAAAGATTTCTTTCTTGCTCACATTTCACTGGGCTGCCGAGGATGGCTTTCTGCTCTTCCATGTCCCCTTTACTCTAAGATCCAAGCTAAGGGAGAAGCCTTTTTCTGCTACGTTACTGCCTTGTGATGGAAGGAAATCACAGAACTCAGTGATACCAGGCAGTGGCTCTTTATATCTCAACCCAGAAAGGACATATGCTGTTTCCTCTCACATTTCATTAGAGCAAGTCAGATGGCCAAGCCAGAGGTCACAGTGTAGGGAGAGTGAACATTTTGATTAAGTCTACAATCTTCATTGGGGCAGATATCAGAATGATTTGTCTCTGCACAGTGTTTATTCCCACTACCCTGGTGACCCCTTCACTCTAAAGATTGTCTGAAAGCTCTTCATTTTGTAGTCCCTTGGCTATGTCCCCACCATGTCCTAACACGTGCTTGGCAGAGGAGACAGATAAGTTTGGGAAATGCAGGGGTCTTTCTTGGAGGCCCCCTCAGGGCCTTTCTCATGGTGCACATTGTCAGTTTGTAGGAGATGATCATCTGGGTCGCTTGTGTTATCAGTTTTTAGGAGATGGTCATCTGGGCCACTCTTTTGTCCTGTGTCACCTGTTTAACTTTGAAAGCAATCATCCCATCCAGGCTATGCCCTAGGCCAACATGCTAGCAGCCCTGGAGTAGAACTCTCCACAGGGATATTTCAAAGCTCCTCTTGCTATTCCAACATGCAGATGTGTTTGGGAGCTGCTGGCTGATAAATCTGGAAGTTGCTCTTCCACAGACTTGGTCCAGCAGTGCAGCAGTTAGTATTCAGTAAGGGATTGTAGTTAACTACTAGAAGATTCTAGCTCCTGCTGAGCAGATAGACTGCAGCCAGTTGGGCTAGGGGAGGAAATTAACCCCAGAGAGTGAAATAAGCAAGGTTCTGATGGGGCAGGAGCTTCCCACCATGAGCTGCTGGCATGCACAACTCACTGTCTGCTCAGGGACTCAGGAGGTGATGGAGGCCTGAGCCCCCACCAGGCCACATGCTGATCACTGTTCTCTACACCAGACTGGCCCATTTCTTTGGCTTTTGCCTTTAATGAAATTTTAGGCCCTGTTAAACATTGGTGCTGTCTTTCTGTCAATATCGCATCATCCTGCTGGGATCCCTGCAGCAGTGTGTACCATCTCCCCTTCCTGGATCATAAACCTTCTCTTAGAGGGGCTCAAGGCATGGCTGGTCCTTGGGTCCCTTTGTCCTAATAAATGGCTTGTCTCAATTCGCCCTTCTCTAGACCCTTTTTGTACACACAGGCACCGTCACCAGCCTCTGGTCAAGTGTGCAAGGTAAACTCAGGGGCCACTAGACTAAGATACTCTCCTACCCCTCACACCATGTCCCCTGACCCTCCTTGCAGGAATAGTGAGAAATCCATCACCCAAAGCCTGATGTTAAGGGAAGCCACACCCCGCTGGTTTGAAGGACCTTTTCACTGATCCTAGACACAGTCCGGCATCTTCTGCCGAGCAGCGGAATGTTTGATCACAAAAGACATCTTGACTGAGCTGGAAGATCCTGGGAGAGAGAGGCCAAAACTTGAGCATTTGGGGGCCAACTCTACAGATGTTCAGAAGGAGCCTGTAAAGAGTGAGGGAGAGGCGAGCATGGAAACTGCCCCAGCAGACTTGCCTCAGTGGATCATAACCAGCTCTGGGAGGGACGAGGAGCCGAGTGACTGCTGTGGCTCTCGGTATCCCACTGGGTCAGCGTGGCACACAGGGTCGCAGCCTTGCACCTGACCCCTGTCTCACCAGATGGGAGGGAAGTAGTCCACTGTTCCACTTGCCTCTCAAGGGCGGGGGCGGTGCTTCCTCACCTTGGTGTTCCCAGGACCCAGTGCCATTCCAACCCACAGTAGATGCTCACTAAGTGCAGAGCTTAGACGCTGTCCTCACCTTGAAGGACCCCCTAATGATCACAAGGCTTTAGCTGCCCATGTCTGTTCCACAGGATTCTATTCAGATAAACGAGAGGAAGGCAGATGGACTTTTAGATTACCCAAGATGGGGATATCAGTGCGGATCTAAAGATTAACAGCTTTACTGTGGCTGCAGAGGAAATGGAAAATTAAAGCTTGTGTTTTGGGTTACAAAATGGAATTGGTTCCCTTTATGCCTCCCTCTGCAATAAAGAAACATTTCCATCATCTCAATTTATAAAAGAAAATCTTAAGGCCAAGAAGAGATAAGTGGAGTAATTTCAGAAACCCTCAATTTGGGCAGTTTCTTAAATCCTGCAAGTCTGAAATTGCTGCACATGAACTTTCTTGCAAGCGTTGCATTTCCCAGAGCTGGCTGTTCCACTGCGACGTAATGGAGCAGGTTGAGGGGGCTGTGGCCCAGGGTCTGGGACAGGGAAGGACGGGGAAGGCTGGAAGCAGAGCGTGGTGGCCACTTGGAATGCCAGACTGAGCACTGCTCTTCCTGTCCTAGGCGAATGGCCCCGGACTTCAGTGTGCGCCGGGGTTACATGGGGCTGATGGAGACACACATCCCTAGATGTCCTCGTCGTGTGCAAGGGCTTTGTTCAGTGGGGATAGTCTGGGAGCCACTCAGGTATGAGAATTCAGGCAGGCAAATGATGGCATAGTGCAGGAAGCCCAGCCACCTGGCTTTCAGATCCGACCAAGCACTGTGTCCTGGTGCGGCTCCTCCCCCTGACCCTCTGAGCACGTCTTCCTGCCATCGCTGCACCCTTTCTGGAAGGCTCCCTCTGACTGCCAATGCATTCCGTCCTTGCACACAGCAGGCCAGATTGCAGGGAAATGCAGCCTCCTGGGAGCGTCCCTGAACCGATGACTAGTGGGAATGTGACAACACCGGGTCTCTTGTCCACTGGGCAGGGTAGCTGGAAGGTGCCTGGAACGTTCTACACCATCCTCCAGAGGCCCCAGGCAGGACTGATCTCTGCTTGCCCACAAGGGCCGTTCATGTGAGTGTAGGTTTTGGCTGTCAGCTCAACTGGTTAAAGTCTACATGTGCTGAGTGCGTCTGTGAGGGTGTTCCAGGCACCAACAATTGGGTAGGGGCCCAGGTAGAGAAAAAGGCAGAAGAAATGAATTTGCTTTCTCCCCTGGGGCTGCCACACTCCTGGCCAACCCTCGACCCTTAGAATCCCAGGTTCTCTGGCATTTGGATTCCAGAACTTGCAGCAATGGCTTCCCAGGATTCTCAGGCTTTCAACCTTGGAATAAGAGTTATACCCTAGACTCCCCTGGTTCTGAGACCTTGAACTTGTACAAAGCCATACTATCAGCATTCAAAGGTCTCCAGCTAAGGCTGGAGCAGTGGCTCAGTGGTTGGAGTGCTTGCCTGGCATGCGTGTGGATCCAAGTTTGAACCCCAGCACCACATACACAACTGTGTTGGAGAATCAAAGGCCAGATGGAAAAAATAAAGTTAATTCACCCACTTTCTGTCTCTCTCTCTTCTCTCTCTTTCTCTCTCTCCCCCTCTCTTTCTCTCTCTCTCTCCTTGCTTTAAAAAAAAATTAGGGGCTGGAGTGGTGGCTCACTGGTTAAGGCACTTGCCTAGCATGCACGAGGACTAGAGTTCGAGCCTCAGCACCACATACTCAACTAAGTGTTGGAGAAACAAAGGCCAGATGGAAAAAACAAATAAAATTGATTCTGTCTTTCTCCCCCTGACCCCCTCCCTGGCTACTTTCTCCTTCTGTTTGGAAAACAATTCTCCAGCTGTCATAGGTCTGTGGTGGGGCTCTTAGCCTCTGTAATCACATGAACCAGCTCCCCCAGGCTTCGCCAGGAGCGCCCCTCATATGTGCGACCTGCTCCCTGGAGAGCCTGATGCGCTTCCTAATGCACCCTCCTTTGGCTCTGCCCCTTCCCTCACTGTCCACTCCCCATTGGTGCCCTTGAATCCTCATCTCAAGCTCTTCTTCGGGAGAACTCAAACAATACTGCTGGGGAGGACTGACCTTGGACATGAGACTTAAACCTCTGAGGTCCAGACATTGTCATCTGTGAAATGGCACCTGGGTCATGGGGGAGGTGTTGCAAACAGGTAACCTGGAGATGAGATGTATCCTGCAAATAAGTATGATCTGTTCTCAGGTAGTTTTAAAATCATTTACTACAGATTCTACATCATGCATTCCAAAGAGAAATATATAACGTACATAGAAGAGAGAGAGCCCAGGCCCTGGACCTACCTCCAGGCTGCAGTGACCAAGCCCAAGCCTGTGGAGCCCCTGAGTGCCCTTCCTGACCACTCCATCCTCAAGAGGTAATCACAGTAGACCAAGCCTAAGACTGTAGAGCCCTGAGTGCCCCCTTCCTAACCCCTCCATCCTCAAGAGGTAGTCACCATGCTAAACTTTGTGTTTCTCATCCACAAGTTTTATATAGTTGGATTTTAGATGTAATGAATACAGTGCTTAATTTTACATTTTGACAAGTTGGGAAGTTTCTAATCAAAGTACTGATTTCCAACTACCTTAGAAGATCCAGCATAGCTGGACCCACGTTCCCACACAGGAACCACTGCCAGTTCTGGGCCAGTGGGGATCTGCTAGGTGGAGCAGGGGTCCCCACATGCCTTAGCTCCCATCCCTCTGAGCTGCTGTCTTCCTTCCTGCTACCTGCCTGTTTTTCCCTGTGGAACCCTGTGCTTGTGAATTCTCATCTGGAGAACCTTTCCAATGAGTTGATCTTTAAGATGCCCTTGGCTGAGAGCTGGACACACCAGTACCAAATCTCTTTCCCTGTTGGTGCTCACTGAGACACCACTGGAGGCAGCTGGGAGAAAGCAGAGAGCTCAGCATCCTGGAGGCTGAGGCCACCTATCTGGATGGCAGTGACACCAGGGCTGAGCAGGAGGCTGCCACTCTCTGGGGCTCGGGTGCAGGGTGCAGAGTGCAGGGGTGAGGCTGGCCTCCCTGGAGTCTCTAGCAGCTGCTGGCGTCTGTTCATCCCACTGCCCTGGTGCATGCCCACCTGCCTCAGTTCAGGCCCCACTCGTAGCCGGAGGTGGGATAGGAACAGGCGAGGGCCAGCCAGGGAGACCTTTTGCCAGACAGTTTGCATCTGGGGCCTCCCGGATAAGGAGGGGACAAAGGGATGGCCGGAGTTCCGCCTCCCAGAGCAGATCCGTCCTCTCGCCGGTTGTGGAGGTGGACGTTGAGGCCCATGAATTGTCGCCAGCGAATGGAGGCTTTGTTTGCCTCGCCGCGTCCCCAGACCAGGGGCCGGCAGAGAGAGGGCTCTTTCCTGAGAGGCTGGACTTTCCCACAGGAACAAAGTGGGACTTGTTCGCTGGGCATGAATCTTGGCGTGGGGCGGCCCAGGGCAGCCTTGGCGCTGCCAGGCGGCTCAGCGATATCAGGCAAATTCCGCCTTCCCCACAGCTGGGGCTGACAGCAGGAAGCCGCAGGGAGGCTCTGAACAAAGGCAGAAAAATGGGCCACGTTTATTCATTCACTGACCAGCCCGGGCCTAGCTGGCCCACGGGGCCCTGTCTCCATGGCAACAGGCTGCCTTCGGTGCTCCCTCTTGGCTCCCCTGTGACCACTGCCCCTCCATGGCCACACACCCCCAACACACAGAGACACAGCATCAGGGAGGCAGAGGCTGCCCAGTGGCTGGGGGCTGCGGGGAGAGCCACTTCATGACCCCTTCGTCAACTCTCACTGGTCTTGTGTTAGCACAGCTTTCCCAGAGAGGTCTGGGGGAGGGTGTATCAGACAGATAGAAGGCCTCCCTCAGGAATTGTCATTGGCATTGGGTCCTGAAGAATGCATAGGAGTTTGCCAAAGGGGAAGAGAAAGGGTATTCCAGGCAGAAGGACCAGCTTGAGCAAAGGCCCTGAGGCCTGGGAGTTTGTGGTACGATTAGAAGGGGAACTGAAAGTCTGCCTTTTTTGTTGTTGTTGTTGTTCCAGGGATTAAACCCAGGGGTGCTTAACCACTGAGCCACACCCCCAGCCTGTTGTATTTTTTTATTTTGAGACAGAGTCTTGAGATCCTCCTGCCTCAGCCTCCCAAGCCTCTGGGTGAAAGTCTCTTTTTTAACTGGTGTAAGTAAGGAACATAGCTGAAATCGAGAGAGTAATGGAGGGGGTGACACTGCCCTATGAGAACAAGCCCATGACTTTGTGGATTTCAGGGAGGACATGACTCAACATATGTGTAGTGCTTTTCAAGGTACAGACCTCTTTCTGTATTCACACTGAGACACTGGAAGAGGTTGGGACCCTGAGGGACAAGTCCATGCTGGTGACCATCCCTGTCTGGGACCCTGGAGCTCCAGAACAATTGCAGAGCAGAGAGCCCAAGAGTTCTTCTAGAGCCAGGAACAGGGACAAGAGAGGCTGTCAATGGGCGATGACCCAGATGGCATCTTCTTGTCCTGTCCACTTAATTTCTCCACCCTGGGCTTTCTGGATGGAGCTGGAGGGCTGGGCCAGCAGAGGTGAACTTGGGACCAGAAGATGGTGGGAGGGACCAGCCAAGGCCTACAGTCACGGAGCCATTTAGTCTTCACAACAACCCCAGAGGTAGGATTGTGATCGCTGTTTTACAGACCAGGAAACTGAGGTTCTGTCCACTGAGCCCTGCTGCTGGGAGGTGGCAGAGGTGGGCGGAGGAGCCCTGGGCCGACAGCAGGGCCTTTGCTCTTTGTGAGCACCCAGGTGACCACTGAGGGTGACCGGCTTCCTCTCCACTAAGGAGTTTCCTCATGCTGCATCTGTCTCTGGACCCAAACCTCTGATGGGCCTGCTTTAGTGCAGGCAAAGGGCTCCTGCACCCTCCATGGCCCCTGCCCCTTGCATGGCTCCTTCCTCCTCCAGGACTCCATCCCCCTCCATGGCTCCTTCCCCCTCCATGGCTCCTGCCCCCTCCATGGCTCCTGTCCCCTCCATGGCTCCTTCCCTATCCACAGCCCCTGTGCTATGTCCTTTTGCTGTCTTCCTTTGCACTGCCCCAAGCCAACCAGACATTTGCCAAGTTGACCTTGGC
>PVKS010013269.1:0-51324 GCA_004027875.1 Aplodontia rufa | reverse complement strand
AAGGGCCGAATGGTTTCTCTCATCTGTTGATACTAGAATTTATGTTGAAGCAGTAGGACAGACGGCTGACCTAACAAAGCCTCAAATTGAATGACTTTCAGTGCAACAGGGGTGAAAGCTCCCTAGGGAACTTGGAGGTGGAGGGAAGGGGATGGGGAGGGGGGAGGGTATACGAAGAACTCATAGGAGTCTGGTGATGAGGAAGATGGGGGAACCATTCCAGAAGCCGATGTTATTCCTACACTAGATACCCATTTAACACATGAGTTCTTCTGGGGGAAACTGCAATAGATGAAACCCATAGTAGCTTATCTATGCGTTAGCATTACCCCTGGTTATCAAAGTTTATGCACATTGATTGCTACAGTTTTGACAATGTTTCCCCCTCATCTGTATCCTGTATCGCAATATACTTCTAATAAATGTGGGGAAAAAAAAGAATTCTTTGAGAAAGGATATGATGTCACAGGTACGCCAGAGCATACCACACTTGGACATTCACCAGGACTCACTCATAGGTGTACTTACAACTAAGGTTTATTGCAGTGATGTACTAAGGAGACATGGCCAGATCATAAGGCAGGGAGGCACAGACTGAGGCTGAAGGATCCCATGTGTAGATTTCCCTTTGCTCCTCCCTCCCTCCCTCCCATGAAGGACCACATGGACTATACTCCTCCCAGCCAGAAAACATTGACTTTTGTACAATGTTTCCACTTAGGAAGCCCTTTAGAGACTCAGTGCCAAAGGTTTTTAAAGGGGGCTGATCATCTAGAATTCTCTATCTAGCATTTAAAACAAAATGACTCCCAAAAGGGAAGCAGGTGTTAAAGCTCATACTGTGTTGTTTGCACAAAAGTCAAGACATGTGCGCTACTCTTACCGGTTAACTGTGGATGAAGAGTACTCTGGGAGCCAAGTTCCCAGTCACCAGCCAAAGCCCAATTTTGCAAAGCAGGCCTTGCTAAGAACAACAGGCTTTGGAGTACTATGTTAACTCTTCTCTGCAGAGACTCGAAGACCCAGTTTTTGTCTTCAGATAATTCCACACAAAGCCAGGCATAGTGGTGCATGCCTGTAATCCCAGCAATTCAAGAGGCTGAGACAGAAGAATTGCATATTTGAGACCAGCCTCAGCAACTTAATCAGGGCTTCAGCAATTTAGTGTGACCCTGTCTCAAAATAAAAAAGTCTGGGGATGTGGCTCAGTGGTAAAGCACCCCTGGGTTAAATACCCAGTACCACCCCCCTCCAAAAAAAAGGAAAGAAATTTCACACACACAAAACACACAACGTATACAGTAGCTGTAACAAGTTAGATAACACTAAAGCATATTTCCCAAATGTCCTGTAGCCCACCTCCAGCAGAATCACCAAGGTACTCGTGAACGCAGTGACTATAATCCTAAGCAGTAGAAGTCTGGGGCCTCAGTCAAGGCCTCTGGTTGAGGTCAGATTGTGGGAGACCTTGAGTACCCAAATGAGAAATTTGAATTTGATTTCATAGTCTTGGAAAGCTAGTAATGATTTGTTTTTCACCAACTAAGAATAATGAAATCAAAACAGCAGAATCTGAAGATGAATCAGATTGTTTTATGTAGAATATATTGGAAGAAGCCAAGACTGGAGGCTCCAAAGGAAACCAGAAACTCAAAAAAAAAAAAAAAAAAAAAAAAAAAAAAAAAAAAAGAAAAAAAGAAAGAAAGAAATGAAATGCTTACACCTAGTATGTAGGGACCTCCAACTAGGAGTTAGACCCTGCTCAGGGTAATTCACATGAAGGCTTGTGTCAACTATCTGAGGGAGGTGCCATTGTCCTCACTTGGCAGATAAGTGTTCCCAGGGTCATCCAAGTCACCAATATAGGAAAGGAATGGTGAGGCAGAGCCTGCAGCCAGGAAGAGGACGCAATCGTAGGTAACTCCTACAAAGATCTCATCCCTTCCACCCTGTGGGCACTTCCATTCCTCAGACAGGGAGAAGTCATCTTCCAAAAGCAGCAGAGGCTGAAAAGGGAGCCCTAGTAGGAGATGCTGTCAAAGCTTCCTAAATGAGGAAGAGCGGTAAAGTAGGACCGAGATGCCACAGCTTCTTCCTGAGCCAGCAAGGCAATAAGAAGCAAATGCAAAGCAGTATCTCAGTTTAAAGAGAGGAGAAGGTAACTGGTGACTTTACCTTCCTATCTCAGAGAAATTTACACTACTAAAAAATCTTCCTGATTATTTCCCTCTAACATGATGCAATCCCCAAATCACTTAATAACTGAGACACATCACTCTTGCAACTGTAATTCCTAAGGTGTCTAACATTAACACTCCAGAAGCATCACATGTATTGATCACCTGATGCAGGAAGTGGCAACACACTGACCCCAGGGCCTGAGAGGGCTCAGCACAGTAATTTGTTTGACTGACACATATCCCTCTTGGTTCTTTCTCCTAAAACCCAGAGTCAAGCAATA
The DNA here is from genome assembly GCA_004027875.1 of Aplodontia rufa. Taxonomy (NCBI): domain Eukaryota; kingdom Metazoa; phylum Chordata; class Mammalia; order Rodentia; family Aplodontiidae; genus Aplodontia; species Aplodontia rufa. Next base: position 48,863 of record PVKS010013269.1, on the reverse strand, counting down.
AGACACAAGCCACTATTAACAATGGAGAACTGATGTTTCCTCTTTGGCATTAAGCAGGAGGCCAAAGGCCATTAGGACAAATTCATGAATATACCAAGATAACTCAATACTAGGATACTAATCTGTCCTGTTGAAAATCACTTTAAAAATCTTGATTAGCCTTTTAAAGTAACTTCTAAGTGAACTGCATTGCATCCCTCTTAGTCATAATCCCTCTGAGCCAATTGAAGCACTCAAAAGTATGACCAAAAAACAGCAAAAGGAACAACTTGAACAAGACTGTCAAAACCTTAGACATCACTCCAGTGGCCTGTGGAATGCACCTGGTGTTTTGGAAGAAGCCATTTTGATTGTGGTAACGAGCTTAGTTACAGTTTGTTCAAGACTTCTTTTTCCCCCAAGAGGTAATGCCAGTAAGACATCATCTGCAAGGCTTTGCTCTTCCTTGGGGTACTTTCTGCATTTCTTTACATACCCAGCCTGTCCTGTGGTTCATGCAGTTTGAACAGAAATGTTTCCTGAACATTTGGTGTCACAGCCCTCTGAGATGGCATAAAAAATGAAAAAAGACACAACCTACTTTTCCAGGACTCTCAGGGGAAAGAAGGGTAAAAGCAACAAGAATACACACCTGTGAATATTGATGAATAATGACTGGAAACATGACTTATGGCAGTCAAAGGATCTAGGCTTAAATCCGGGCTCCACTAGTTACCACTTTGAGGAAGTTTTAACAACCTTCTCCAAGTCTCAGTTTCCCCTTCTGAAAAACCAGATTAATACCACTTACCTCAAAAGATGTTGTGAAGAATTGGTAGGAGAGTGAACATTGAATGCTCAGCCTGTAAAAGAATTTCAACAGATATTAGTTAATATTATTATTATTTAAATGCTGTTTTTGTTTTGACTGATATTACTACTATGGCTACCACCATGCTTTTCTCATCTGTTTCTCGCCCCATACCTTAAAGATAAGGAAGTTCCCAGGCTGCATGGAGCGGTGCAGTCCAGATGGAATTTCTCATTCAGGCAGGGAGACGAGGAGGCTCACAGTCTGTCAGATGTCAGAGAAGATGATTTCAGATGGAGGAGATGGCTAAGAGGGAAGTGAGCCTGGCCTGGATGAAGGAGATAAGTAAGCTTGCTCTAGATGGCTTCCTGAGCTGAGCAAGGGCACATGCTCACAGGTCATATGATGAGCTGGAAAGTGCCTTGGAAATACTTGAGTTGCTATAAAAAAAAAAAAAATACAGCTTTTGAGTAGTCACAAAAATCTTATGCCTTCCTCTTGTGTTATTTGAAATTTTGAAATAAATTTAGTATCAAGAAGAAAAAGAGTTGGATGCAATAGTAACTTGGAAAAAATTTTTATTTAGATCTCAAAAGATACATATTTCTTCTTTGATCATGTGGCAATGATGTGAGCACAGAATCTGCTTGCTCACCACCGGCTTTTCCTCCCCAAGGGTGGGGAAAGCAGAGCCCAGTGCAGGTTATTCTCAATGTCACACTTGTCCAATGCTTAATTTCCAGATTTCATAAGACTTTTTTGGTCTGACTTTAATATGCCCCATATATGCCCAGAACCCTGTTTACTCCAGACCCCTAAATCTACAGAAACAGGAACCACAAGACTCAAGTGGCTTTTCATAACCACACAGCTAATTGGCAGAAGGAGGAAACAGGAATGCTGCTGATGGAGAGAAGACACAGAGGAGGAGAGGAAACGACAGCAAGGCTTGGAATAACTTGCGGTGGAAAATCAAGGGATGTGGGCAGCTACTTAGATTTCAGCAAGGATGGAGGCAAAATGAGTTTTCAGGAAAAGCTTTTTTTGCTGCTGGAGACAGCACAATAAATTAACCATGTCAGATCCCTTATCTCTGCATCTTTTGCTTCCAGAACCTGAAATATCAACAAAATATATTTAAAGTTAAATTTTAATTGTAACTTTTATTGGAAGAACTTTTCTATTTATAATCATTGTTTAACCCATTTGAGGAATGAAGTTGCAACAAGGTGGTTTCTTTCCAGGGTTTAGAACAAACTTGAAGTTCCTATGACTTCAAAAGAAAAGGGCAAATCTGTTTTCTATTTTTTTTTAAAGAGAGAGAGGGAGGACAGTGAGAGAGAGAGAGAGAGAGAATCAATTTTGATTTAGTTTTTCACATGGCCTTCATTCTTGCGCGTGCCAGGCAAGCGCCGTAACTACTGAGCCATGGCTCCAGTCCCCTGTTTTCTCCTTTTTTAAAAGGGTTTGGGGAAGAAGGTTATAAATTAAGCAGTAATAAATTTGGAGTCTTTGGGTGTTCCCCAAATTAAAAGTCAAGTTTTCAACCTGCTGCTCTTAGGGATGCCCTCTTGCTCTGGAAAGGCCTCCCCAGCTCAGATGTCAACACAATATGCTAGTGGCAGAACATTTTTCCAGGCAGGGTCCTCATACAGCACCCCTGGCTCCCTCCCAGCAGAGCTGTGTACATATTGACCTGCAACAGACCTATGTTCTTGGTGGATTTTCAGCAAATGGTGGATGATGACCTTGGTCTTCAAGGTTTGGCCACTGCCCTTAGATTTCACAGCCTTTTCCCAAAAGGGACTGCATAAAAAAGGAACTTCAAGATTAGAATTTATTCTATTTTGTTACTTCCCCTGTACCATATCAAAGCTTTCACTCATGGGAACACTCAATAAAGGGCAACATCAACACGGCCATGTTTGAGTTGCCATCTGAAACCAAAGTTAAACACTCATAATACTGTGTGCACTGACCAATAAACTGTAGTGCTTCCCTAGAGGAGAAGAAATGTCCTGTTTCTCTTGAAGATGGAGGAACGAGGCTGGGTGTGGGTGAGAAGAACCTCAAGGTTTCTATATAGGAAGGGGCTGAACTAGGAACCTCCCTCTAAGAGAGGCCTGGGGGACTTCACGTTTTATCTTAACATACATATTTAAGATGTACATGTTTCAATGTACATATACATAGTGAAATGATTACTACAATCATATTTACATCTCTCCTAGTTGCCTTGTGTGTAAATGTGGTAAAATGGACCTAAAATCTACTCTTTGCAAATGTCCATGTAAAATACAGTACTATTAACTATAGTCTTCGTGCTGTACATTGGATCTGTAGGCTTATTTGTCCTAAGTAAGTGAAAATTTGCACACTTTTATCCCTCATCTTCCCCTTTCCCCCACTTCTTCCACCTCAGATAACCAGCTTTTTACTCTTTTTCTATGTATTCCCGTTTTGTTTTTTAAGTGTTTGTTTTGTTTTGATTTCACTTATAAGAGAGATCATGCAGTATTTCATGCCATACTTTCCTTTCTGTGTCTGGCTTATTTCACTTAGCATATGTCCTCTAGATCTATCCAGGCTGTCACGAATGGCAGGATTTCCTTTCAAGACTGAATAATATTACATGGTGTACGTGTGTGTGTGTGCACACCATGATTTCTTCTTCTACTCATCCACTGCCCAACATAGGTTGTCCCCATACCTTGACTGTGTGATAATGCTATGTTGAACACAGAAGCACAGATGTCCCTACAAGGAGGTGATTTCATTCCCTTTGGTTATATGCCCAGAAGAGGGAATTTTTTTTTAATTACTTCAGGCTCCTCCACATTTATTTCCCACAATGGCTGCACCAATCTACTTTGCCATCAACAGTATACGAGGGCTCCCTTTTCTCTTTGTCTTGGCCAACATTTGTCATTGCTTGTCTCTTTGATATTAGCCATTTTAACAAGTATCAGGCGATAGCTCACAATTTTGACTTGCATTTCCCTCGTGACTAGTGATATTGAGCACATTTTCATATACCTACTGTAAGGGAATTTTCTCGCAGATGTGTTTGCAAACACACGCCTTTTATGTGGATTATGTGCTTATTGGGCAGCTGCTTCGATTTTATCGGAAAAGTAACATCAACTTCAGCTGGACAGGGTTAAGGCCCTACATTCAGATCACCCTCTGGACTCCTGGCTGGAGACTGAATGAAGAGATGAAAGGGCAGAGGGGGGAATCTTTAGGAAATGATGAAAAACTGATGCCTATGAGTTCATTCTGAAGTCTCCTTAAGATGTTTTCGCCTTGGAAGCTTCCAAACACAGGCATTTAAGTAATTCTGATCTTTTCCTGAGAGGGATCCAAGCAAGTCATTTCATACTCATCCTCAGTTTTTTCACCTCATTTATATCTTATGTTGGGTTTGAAAAAAAAATGACAATAATAATAAATTGCTTTTTTGAGACCATACCACAAGTGGTTCAAAATTCAAGAGTTATACAAGAAAATAATACTGCTTTACTCCCATACCTTCCAGCTGTCCCACAAGCTTCTTAAGTAATTTCCAAAGATTTTTAATGCGTGTATAAGTATAGATGTGTATACATTTTCTATAAAATTTACATCTGATGTAAATGGGAGAGGGGATTTCAAACTTCTTCATTGTGATCCACAAAGAAGAATGAACTTTCTCTTCTGTTTTACGGATGTGGCCCTCCACACACAAGGACCCAAGTGCAGAAACAATTTAGCTTTCTGTGCATCAGAACTTTTGTGTTCCTCATTACTATTCTAATTTAAGACTATTCTTGCTTCTTTATTTTTCTGTGTAAATTTTAGAATCAGCCTCTCTGGACATGTGGTCCTTCCTTGCATTATGTCTTGGCACGCATTTTTGTTCATATGTATAAAAGCTATTGATTTTTGTTCCCAGCCACACTATCAATTCTCTTGTTTATTAGCTTTGGCAGTGATCATTCAATTAATTTTCCTGAGTTTTCCAGACACAGTTACATTATTTGCAAATATGATTATTTTAGCTCCTCCTTTCCCGCTTATATATCTCATATTTCTTTCTCTTATGTAAAAAGTTGGCTAGTGCCTCAAGATCGATGGTCAATAACATGGTGATAAAGGCACTCCTTTTCAGATTCAATGTGAATGCTTCTATTGTTTGCCTATTAAGCATGTACTAACTTTTGAGATAAGACAAATATATCTTGTTAAGGCATTGTAAACTTAGTTCTATTTTATGAGGTGTTTTTCCATAATCAATAATGAACTTTACTTTTTTTTTCCTATTGCTTCTTTAATTTTTTTAATTTATTTTATTTTGGGGGGGGACTTTTTGTAGGGATGCATTCCTATTGCTTCTTTAATTTTTTTAATTTATTTTATTTTTTATTGGGACTTTTTTTAGGGATGAATGACATAAGATTATACAATAGCATAATTATGAAAGCATGGAGTTTAATTTGTTCTGGTTTAGTCTCCAATTTTTCACCTTCCCTTCCCTTTCATCCACCCCATTTTTTTTTAACATATGTGACAATAGGATATACACTGACATACGTATACAAGCTTGGAGTGTACCTTGTTTTAACTCAGTTCCTAAGATTTCCCCTTCTCCTCCCTCCACCCCTTACTTCACAACAGGATAAATATTGGCATTTTTATAAAAGCATGCTGTATAACTTATTCTAATTCAGTCCCCAGCATTGCCCCTCCCCCTGCCTCCACTTCACTCATTCTCTTCCCTCTACTTTACTTCTCAAACATTCTCAGCAATCCTGCGTGTGAGCATATAGATTTACTGTTTTGATATATTAGATGGTAAAATATATTGGTAAATTTCCTAAAAAATCAAACCATCCTTCCTTTCCTCACTTGATGCTGTTTTATTATTCTCTTACTGTCAGCCTGGAATTTGTTTGCTAATATTTTATTGAAACTTTTGCATTGATAGTCACAAGAGATATTGATCTGTTTTTTTCTTTCTTTTCATTATTTTTTGTTTCTATGGCAGACTTTGGCACCAATGTAATCTTCACTTTATGAAAAGAAATCCAGGCTTTCTTCTTCTTCTACAAGTTTAAATCATTGGAGTGATTGATTCATTAAGGCTACAAAGAGCTCACCTGTGAAACATCTGCACCTGGCAGTTTGGAAGTACTATTTTGACAGCTTTCCTGTTTTTAGTCTCTTGTAATTGGTCTCCTTAGATTTTGAAACTCTTTCTGGAGCCGGCTTTAGAACTCTTTCCTAGAGGCTATGTATTTTATTCAGTTTTCTAAATTTATTTACATATTATTGAACAAATATGTCTCCTATAATCTCCTTTAATTTTCTCTACTTAAGATAATTTCTCTATTCTTTCTAATTTAATCTATTTGTATCCTCTTTAAAAATAAATACATTGCATCATTATTCACAATAACCACAAAATGGAAGCAATACAAGTGTCCAACAAGAGATGAATGAATAAACAAAACAGTAAAAATATATACACAGAATATTATTCAGGCACATAAAGGAATGAGGTTCTGATGCATACTGTGACATGGAAGAACTCTGAAAACATGCTGCTAAGTGCAATAGACAGACACAAAAGGACAAATACTGTGTATAAGCTTAACTAAAACATCTAGAATACGCAAATTCACAGAGACAAGAAGTTAGAGGTCCCCAGACTGGGGAGGGAAGAAGGGAGAGGCCTGCCTAAAGGGCACAGAATTTCTCTTCAGGGAACAGGTTGATGAAAACACTTGGAAAATAGCGGTGCTGGCTGTACAACCCTGCACACAATATAACTGATGTCACCGACGGTACTCTGACAGTGGTTGAAATGGCAAATTCACATTATCTACTTTTGCCACAATAAAAAAGTTAACATTTTAAAAAACGAGCGTAGCAAATGGTTTTGTTTAATGAGATTTCAGACACAACGCAGACTTAGTTCCGCCACTGTTCCCTGGCTTCGGCTTTCATCGTTCTCTGTGGTGCCCCGTTATTTTCCCTGAGCTCTGGTTCCTCTGGTTTGAGCCTCTTCGCTGTTCTGTTAAGTTCTACGGGTTCACAGATATTAAGCTGGTCATAATCTTCAGGTTCTTGGTGGCAGTTTGTTTCTGATGAGAATTCCTTTCCTCTAGGTCCCTGACCCCTCCCTCTTTCTGTCCTGTACATCTTTGGATAGATCCTGTGCTGGGTGCCTCTTTGCTGTGCATATATATATATATATATTTTTTTTTTTTTTTTAAGAGAGAAGGACAGTGAAAGAGAGAGAGAGAAAGAGAGACAGACCAATTTTTTAAATTGAGTTTTTCACAAGGCTTTCGTTGCTCTGACACTTAGTTGTGTACGTGGTGCTGGGGTTTGAACCCGTGCACTCGCGCATGCTGGGCCAGCACCGTAACCTCCGAGCCACCGCACCAGCCCCTGCTATGCATCTTTCAGTGAAGTGTGTTCTTCCCGGGAGAAAATCAGATGCAAGACGATTTGCATGATCTTGGATTTCCTCTCCTCCAGCCAATAGGCATGGGCGACTACAGAGCAAGACACAATTCAGTCCTCACTTCGACCTGCCCACCTCCCCAGGAAATGCACCAGAGGAAGCATGTCTCCGCGTTTTTCATCCTGTCACTCTGGGATCGGTTTGCTTTGCTTCCCCCACTTTTCCGTGAGGCCTAACGCAGGGTTCCTCAGGGGGTGTCGCCTACTTCCTCACGCACATGCTATTCCTGCGATTGTGAAAGGTGGCTGCTTTTGCCTTTGGCATGCCGTCTACTTCAGGAAACCGTTCCTCACCAGCTTTGTCTGAGATGCATGCCTACATGTCTTTCTGCACCTATACTTGATCTCTACTGCACTGGGACTACGATCCATACACGATCTTTTGAGAGTTAATCTCTGAATTTTGTCAAAAGTGAAATTTATATTTTTACTGCCCCACCTCCTTTTTTTTTTTTTTGAGAAGGACAGCAAGCGAGAGAGAGACAGAGAGAAAGAGGGAATCAATTTTTATTTAGTTTTTGTTTTTACCTTTTGTTGCTCTGAGACTTCACTGTGTATGTGGTGCTGGGGTTTGAACCCAAGTACCTGCGCATGTCAGGCAAGCTCCATAACCGCTGAGCCACCACTCCAGCCCCCCCCCACCTCCTCTTTTGTTGGGGATTCCCCCAACATGAGGTCCAGCAGGCTTGTAGAAGAATTGGTGGTAAACAACTCTGACCCAGCTGGCTTGTAATTAGCAGATTGCCTGACCGCATGACTAAGCTATTCGGCCACTCATTTGTACAATTGGATAAACATGTTCTCACTGTACCCCTATTGGCTGTTGTAACGGATAAATAGAGTAGCGACTAGTCAGGTAGAGCGAGCGAGCGAGCAAGCGAGCAGCCCTGTCCTGAAGCAGTCAGAGAAGAAGAAGCATGGAAGAAGCACAGCAGTCAGGAGGAAAGCAGAGAGATGACTGCAAGCTGCCTGAGAGACCACCACCTGCTGCCTGAGAGAGTCAGAGAGGCAGCAGCAGCAGAGATGGCGGAGAGATCAGCAGCGGTAGAAGATGCAGGCAGTAAGAGTCTCGGCTGCAGAAATAAGGACTCTGGTATGGCAGTAGAAACAAGGACTCTAAACGTTAATAGCCTTGACTGAAAGAGAGGGAAGGCAGGAAGCGCCTGGAGGCCTTTAGCCTCTGTAAAGAGAGAAATAAAGTGCTTGGAGAACTTAAGAGCAAATGGGTCTAATTGAATGCTTTGTCCGGTCCCTGCCAGTCGGGACCGGACACTTTTTATTCTGGAGAATTCTAAAGGTGGAAGAAATATCTTTAGTCTGCCCTTAACATGGAAGTCCCAATGTTTAAAGAAGGTAAAATGAATTTTAAAATAAATATAAGGAGCAGCCCTAAAGAAAGGAAATATGTGCGCTAAAGCAGTGGCTCAGTGGTTGGCGCACTTGCCTGCAATGCACAAGGACCCAGGTTCGAACCCCAGCACCTGTACACAACTAAGTGTCGGAGAAACAAAAGCCAGATGAAAAACTGAATAAAATTGATTCTCTCTTTCTCTCTAAAGAGAGAGAGAGAGGGAGGAAATATATTGTAGGGGAATACATATCCTGAGAACTAATCATGAAAAATTGCTTTCCCTCTTCCTGGGTGCTGGGGGCCAGAGCAACATGCCAACTCCCTGTAAGCTATGTACATACTTGTCCTTCCCGCTTCACCCTATTTTCTGAATCCTTCGCTACTCACAGGGTGGCCCAGCATCACCATCACATGGGAGCTTGTTAGAGACGCAGAATCTTCCAGACCCAGAATAGTAATCTGCATTTTAACAAGATTCCCATAATGCTTCACATGCCCATAAAGTCTGGACAGCATCACCCGGTTCTCATCTCAAGCACCATTTCCATTCCTGACCCAATCACATTAAAGCCCTTTGTTTACATATTCATAAAACATTCATTTCTTCCCAAGCTCTCTCTGTAATTATGTACTTATTAGGATACTTCTTTTCCATTCGTGAGTATCTCCTTTCCTAAACTAATCTCAGGCTCCATGGCTAGCCTACTGCCAGTCACTACATTTGCTGAACGAGCGAGTGGATATGCACAATATCACATTTGTCTCAGAGCACTTTTAGTGGCACTTAGCACTTTCTCATTCTCCAACCAGCAGACTCGTGGCATCAAACGCATAAACACCTGAGCTCCTCAGCCCAACTCTTTGCCCCAATTTGATCATCCCTAGGCATGGCTATGGAGCAGGTTCTATCAGAAGAAGCAAGGGAATAAAAAGGGAATACAGCATCACCAAAATAATTTTAAAAATTCTAGCATTCCAATCATGGTTCCCCAGCATCTTGCAGACCTGTAAATGACACAAACAGATTCTGTTTCCTGAGAACTATTTTGAAAAATGTGAACATGAGTTTTGTGCAGGAAAGGAAGGTGTACTCCACAGACATGGAAGCACATATCACCTCACGAGCCCCAGCCCACACAGGGCAGGTGGTAGGAGCAAGTTCCCAGGGAGAGAGGAGAGGCTAGAATAGGCATGGGAGGATGCTGACGACCAGCCTCACCTGCTTCCTGTGCCCACACTGCACTCAAGCTGTGGAATTTCTCTTGTTGTTAGCCCTCACAAGATGTAGCTGAATCTTCCATTTCCAGCTGGGGGCGGGGGGCTGATTTGATGAGCGAGAACTGAAGGTGAGGTTTAAAACTAGTTGCCCTACTTGGGTAATTAAACCTTCACTAAATATAGAGGTTTAAAATGAACATTCACCAAATGGTGCTGGACAAACTGGACAGCCATTTGCAGAAAGTTGAAATTAGATGCATATCTTTCTCCTTGCACAAGAATCAAATCAAAATGGATCAAGAAGCTAGGAATTAAACCAGCTACCTTGCAACTGATGGAAGACAAATTAGGTCCAACACTTCAGCATTTGGGAGTAGGCAAAGACTTTCTCAACATGTCTCCTAAAATGAAGGAAATAAAGTAAAAAATCAGTGAATAGGATGCCATAAAGTTAAAATCTTTTGCACTGCCAAGGAAATAATCAAAAGAGTCAAGAGGTTTCCTACATAATTGGAGAGAATCATGGGCTGTGATTCCTCTGATAGGGGCCTCACATCCAGAATCTACAAAATCCTCAAAAATCTCAACTACAAAAACACAAACAAGCCAATCAATAAGTGAGCCAAAGAGCTAAATAGAAACTTCTCAACAGAGGACATTGATCAAGCCAATGAACGCATGAGAGAGTGCTCTAAATCGCTAGTACTCCAAAAAAATGCAAATGAAAACTACATTAAGATATCACCTCACGTTAAAAGCTTGTGTGATCGTTCAACAAATAAATTTCTGAATAAAAAAAAGATATCACCTCACACCAGTCAGATTGGCAAAAATAAACCATAATAGATGCTGGAAGGGTTGTGGAGAGATAGGCACACTAGCACACTGTTGGTGGAACTGCAGACTGGTACAGCCCCTCTGGAAAGCAATGTGGAGAATCCTCAATAAACTAGGGATGAGCCCACCAGATGATCCTGCTGTTCCTCTCCTGGGTATTTTTTTCCAGGGAACTTAGAATCAACACATTACAGTGACACAGCAAAATCAATGTTCATAGCAGCTCAATTTACAAAAGCTAAATTATGGAAACAACCCAGATGTTCCTCACTGAATGAATGGATCCAAAAACTGTGGTACATATATACCATGGAGTTTTGGTCAGCAATTAGAAACAATGATATTGCAGCCTTTGAAGGTAAATGGATGACTATTGAAGAAATTATGCTGAGTGAAATCAGCATAACCCAGAGAACCAAGGGCCAAATGTCTTCACTCATCTGTGGAGGCTGGAGCTAGACACTAGCCATTGAGAAAGGTGGTCAATTCTCTTGTTTTAAATGCGGAAAAGGTGTAAGAACATACAACCTAAGGCATTTGTAGAGATATATTGGGAAGGAGGGTGGGAGGGATAAGAGTGGAAAATTGTGTGTGGGGGGATCTTGGGGGTAAATCTAATTTTCAGAATTTATATATGTATTATATTATTTTGTTAGAAGCTTGTTCAACACATAAACTTCTGAATAAAATAAAAAAATAAAAATAAAATGAACGTTCACAACATTGAAACAGAACATGCTAATTCTAAAAATGTAGATGTCCTTACTGTGCAAGTCCCCTCGGGAGAAGCAGACACTGGTTTCAGGAACCAGCATCTAGGAACAAATTTGTTCCTAGGCATGAGGCTCACCACACAGCAGCTAAGAAAGTCAACAGAAAAAGATGTTATAAGGCTGAATTGCTCTCTACATGGAATCCTGTCCTCCACGAAATCTAGACAAACAACACTTCTTAATGTTACCCAATATATGTAAAGTTCAAGTTAGTGGAAGAAGGAATTTTCATTAGGCCTCTCTGCATCATGCTCCATGATACATTTGACTAGAAATAAACACACCCAACACAGAGAAATGATAAATATATGAGGTGAGGAATATGCCAATTACCCAGATCTGACCATATTGTATTGAAGAATTAAATTATCACACCATAACCCATAAATACAATTACCCATGTCACACTGTACCCCATAATACAAGTGTTAAGACACTCAAACTAGAAATGAAAAGCACTCAAATAAGTGTGAACTTATTTGGAAATCATTTTCCTGAATAATTCCACCACAAATAACCTTTATTTTCCATAGATTGAGAATCCCCAACCCAAAAATCCAAAATCTGAAATGCACCAAATCCAAAACTTTTGAGCCCATGTTAACATGATGCCACAAGTGGGAAATTCCACACCTGGCCTCAGGTGATGAGTCATTTTGAAAAAAAATATAAATATACCGAAAATACTGTACAAAATCACCTTCAGTCAATGTGCGAAAGATGCATCTGAAAGAAACAAATTTTGCATTTAGTGTTGGATCCCATCTCCAAAATGCATATGCAATATTCTAAAATCCAGAATCCTGAACGCTTCTGATCCCAAGCATTTCAAATAAGAGACACTTATTTTGTACAGCCTCAAAAGCAATTATACCTAGTTCAAAAAATGAACAAACTGATTCCTGGTTATAAAACTTCCCTTTGCAATTCACTCCAGGTAATAACAAAAGGCCAACAAACCTCCTTCAAAGATTTGCCTTCACTTAGTGACTCCACTTCTCTCCCTGATCTCTTTTGAACACACTCCAACCACAGAAAACTGTTGGTACTGAGGTCATAATGTCCCCCATGATGCTCTATCCTGTCATAGCTGCATGTGACAGAGATAACTCCCTTCTTGAAAATCTCCACTTTTCCTTCATTTTACTTTTAACCCATCATTCCTTCTTGATTCTCTTTTGATCTCAGTAGGAACAACTTGGCTACAACAGATATTCAGAATTTACCCAGCTGTAACCTCATCTCCAGTGCCCATATGATTCTGTTTCTGAAAGATTTGAATCTTCAATTATCTTTAAAACAAAAGTGTGTGTGTGTATATATATATGATAGAAGAACAGTCTCTTTTCTCCCAAGATGATCTGTGGATTTTCACTCCTTTTAGCAGGCAAGTTCTCTTTCCCTGTTTTCTAAAAATAGGAATTAGTTCTGAGGCATATGTTGATGCAAAATACTCTGTGAGGCATTTTCACTTAGTTTTTTTTTTCCCCACAGGAAACATGACCCTGTCATATTTTGAAGAGCTAGAAAAAAGTGTGGCCTGTGAAAGAAAGCATTGTCATTGGTACCTTATGATTTCTAGGCCCTTCAGCTGGCTCAGAAATCACAGGAAACCTCTTTCCTGGTCTCCTGGGGCATCCTCCTCTCTACACACCCTAGAATCCAAGCATCCACATGCATGTCTGATGGCTGAGATCTTAGATGAGTTTCTCCATCTTCTGGCAAAGAGTTACCATGGAGTAAGGAATAGGCTCTGTTACTCTGACTCCTTCAAATCCCTCTTTTTGGTCTGTAACTGACTGCCCCATAGTGGATAATCAAACTTCTGGATAGCAGGCAAATATGCACAAATTTTCCCTACAACTCGGCATAGGACAGTAGCAACTGGTACCATATTAATACATGCCTGCTGTTGAGTGTTTGTTGTTTTTGGTACCAGGAATTGAACCCAGGAGTGTTCTACCACTGAGCTATATCTGCAGTGTTTTTTGTTTGTTTGTTTGTTTTGTTTTGTTTTGTTTTGAAACAGGGCCTTGCTAAGTTGCTGAGGCTAGCTCTGAACTTTTAATTCTCCTGCCTCATCCTCTGAAGCTACTAGGATTACAAGCATATGCTACCACACCCAGTTGCTTTCAAATTTTAAAAATCTTGAAACTTGGGGCTGGAGCAGTGGCTTAGCAGTTACAGTACTTGCCTGGCGTACACGAGTACATGAGTTCAAATCCTAGCACCATATATACAACAAAGTTTCAGAGCAATGAAAGTCATACAAAACTAAATAAAATTGATTCTCTCTCTCTTTCTCTGTCCCTCTCTTTAAAAAAAAAATCTTGAAACTTGAAGAAGGGCCTAATTCAATATCCTCAATTCTAGATGATGATATAAAAGCCTAGAAAGATAAATGATTTTCCAGGGCCTCAAAGTGGCCAGAGCGGTGTCAGCATGAGACAAGCTCTTCCACGTGTCCTTTCTGTGCTAGTTGCCCTAAGCATTCCAGATTTCCATCTTTGCTGAAGGATGCATTGCCCAGAGCCCTCTCTGTTGTGCTCTTTGTTAGAATGACACCTCCAGGTGCTTTAATAACACTGTGTTCCTATTTTACATTTGATTAATTGGCCCATCTGTTTATCTGTTTCTACCTAGATTCCTACCAAAAACAATTCTTTACTAGCAAACCTTTACTGAAAATGTAGCTGGCATATTCAAAAGTCCATCATTTAAATCTAAAGAGAGGGGAGAGTTTTGGCACAGTGGCTTAAAGAGCGATTCTTCTCACCAGTTAAGCTAATCAGAGGGTTATTTCCTACCATCTTCCTTGTAAAAGTTAATATTCATTTGTTTCCCCAGAACAAAGCACAATAATGCTCTCAATGGGAACTTAGGGTTAGAACTACAGGTCAGATTTTCTTCAAGGGATCCCTCAAGATTTCTAATTTACCCTTCTACAGAATTTTTTTTCTCCAAGTTATCTTCAGCATTTTTCCTAAGTAACAAGCAAATTTTGTCAGCTTCAGAATATCAACTTCATCTGTACCTAAGTCTCCATATTTTTATAATGACCAATCTTGCCAATTTCTTGGCTACTAAAAAGTTTATTTTAACATAAACATATCACATGATGGGGAAAGGACATGGCAGGTGAGCAAATAAATTTTCTCCAAAATTTTGGGGTCTAAACATATCTCTTTAACCCCATGAAACATAACTGTTTCTTGTGTTACATTGTTGACTCTTCTCAGCTTTTTACATAACTTAATTTTCTGTCCCAAAAGAACCTAAGATGGTCTTACTCCAGCCTGATCATACCATTTCATGCCTTATGTGTTGAACAGATAAAGGGAGAAGGCAAGATCTGTTTATCTTTTAAAATAAATTTAGTGACTATGGATTTGTTCTACAAGCTGTAGGTGCATGAAATTCCTCACTTCACCACTTTTCCAAGTCTGATTTCAAGTGGATGAGTCATCACCTACTAGGGCTGATGGGAAATCCAGTCTCATTTTCAGGCCACCATCTACTCCACTCACCAATACAAGAATACTGTGGCTTGTGAAATCCATTTGGAGATGGACCTCTAGTTAAGTCCTTGGTGTATCATAGTCTCAGAACCTAGAAACATAGTCCAACCCAAATGGTTTATTCCATGGTAGTTGACTATCATTCACTAAATAGCTTTCTCCCCACCTCTGAAAGCCACAGGGTTATACATCGAGTCCACTGGCATCACCATCAGGGGTCACATCACTCCAACATCATTCATGGCTTAACTCATCCCCTTCAACTTTCTAGTCATCCCTCAAATTTCAATCCAATGTAGTTGCTCCAAAGGCACAAATCCACATAACAAAACTCTCTTCACCCTCTCCTGGGGTAAAAGAAACTCTGACTTCTGCACAAAACCCTCTAGCTACCCTCCACTGGTGGGGATGGGGAAGGAAAATAGAGAAAAACAAAATGAGAAAAGGTAAGTTGTTTTTTCAGCATTTCATGCCACCGTAGAATAAGCAATTTTCACTGCTTTACCACATCCATGCTTAAAGACTTGGTAAGTGCAATTATGAAATTATGCCGAGCAAAAATATAGCAAGGTTTTTTTTTTTCTTTTGTAAAGAATCAGGAATACAAAATGAGGGAGATGTAGGGCCAGGAGAATTCTGCTGCAGTGGGATGAAAAGCTGATCTGCTTCTCCCACCAACCATTTACAAAATAGCACAAACTAGCATCTTTTCTTTAACGGGAAATGGTCATGTTCATAATAAGCCGACTTTATATTCTTCTGTTTCCATACTATTAACTTTCTTGACCTGTCTTCCAAGTCAGCTTACTCAAACCAAATTTACTGAGGGAAATTTGAATAATTTTTCATATTCTGAAAGTCTTTGTACACAGCATTTCAAGATTTTTCAACTAAATTACTCAAGAAGAGATTCTGGTCATTTCAAAAAGCCCCTTGACTTTATATCTCAATTCTTTAACCTGCCAATTGCTCTGTTGTGATTTACAAATGACTATAATTCATTTGGAATCTACAAGTTTATACAACTCAGGAATTTTTTAGCACAAATTACATAAAGCAAATTCTTAACCTCTAAAACTTGATGGGTGTTTTATGTTGTGTTTACTTTTTCCAGGGGAGCCAAGGAAGAAATCTAGCATGTCTGACACTTTTAAGAGATGTGCTTGTTATACAGTCTGAATTCAATTAAAACATTCAAAGTTCAAGAGAAAATGCTTAAAAAGAACTGGTTACAATGTATATTTTTACCACATATATTGAAAATTACCATACACTATATGTAATATAATTATATATTTTACAATTGCTACAATTTAATTACTTATTTAACTTTCAAATGGGCAACTCTTTTAGGATCTATCACTACTTACTAATAGGTTAAAAAAGAGATATGAGATATTGTTTTCGATTCATGTTCCACTGAATCCCCCTTTACAAACAAAATGTCAATGCTGTTCATTGCATTAAGGGAGGGATAAATTGAAGCAGAAAGTAGATCAGGCCTATGAGGCTTCTTGGCATTAATTTCCAGGGAGGTTCTGGTGGGCAAGAAGTAAACCCTTAAAAGCTAAAAAGTATACTACAAAATGGCCTTTGATAAAATCCAACACTTATTCATATTAAAAATGTTGGAGATGCTAGGGGTCAAAAGAAATTATGTCAGTATTATAAAGGCAATTTATGACAAACCCAAAGCCAACATCATACTAGATAGAGAAAAGCTAAAAGCATTTCCACTAAATTCAGGAACAAGACAAGGCTGCCCTCTCTCACTACTCCTAGTCAATATAGTCCTTGAACATTAGCCAGAGCAATCAGGCAAGAAAAAGAAGTCAAAGGGATATAAATAGGAAAAGGAGTCAAACTGTTTCTGTTTGCTGATGAAATGATCCTACACCTAGAAGACCCTCCCCCAAAAAATAAACTTCACCAGAAGACTTCTAGAGCTTATAAATGAATTTAGCAATTTAGCAGAATACAAGATCAGTACCCACAAATCAATAGCTTTCCTATACTCCAACAGCGATTCAGCTGAGAATGAAATAAAGAAAACCACCCCATTCACAATAACCTTAAAAAAATACCTGGAAGTTAATCTAACCAAGGAGGTAAAAGAGCTCTGCAATGAAAATTATAGAACATTGAAGGAAGAAACTGAGGAAGACCTGAAAAGATGGGGAAAAAAAATCCCATGTTCTTAGATAAACAGAATTGATATTGCCAAAATTGCTATATAGATTAAATGCAATCTCCATCAAAATACCAATGACATTCTTCACAGAATTAGAAAGAAAGATCATCTGGAAGAATAAGCAACCCAAAGTAGCCAAAGCAATACTAAGCAAGAAAAGCAGAGCAGGAGGCATCAAAATGCCTGATGTGAAATTATACTACAGAGCTGTAGCAACAAAACAACATGGTACTGGAACCAAATAGACACGAAGACCAATAGAACAGAAGATAAAAAGATTAATCCACAAACCTATACCCATCTGATATTTGACAAAGATGCCAAAATATATATCTTGAAGAAAAGACAGCCTTTTCAACAAATGGTACTGGGAAAACTGGATAGCTATATGCAGAAAAATGAAATTCCATCCTTATCTTTCACCCTTCACAAACCTCAAATTGAAATGGATCCATTTCAAATCGAAATGGATTGAAGATTTAGGAATTAGACCAGAAACCTTATAACTGGTAGAAAAAAACTTAGGGTCAACACTGCATCATATAGGAGCTGACACCAAGTTCTTTAACGAGATCACCCAAAGTGCAAGAAATAAAACCAAGAACCAATAAGTGGGACACCATTACACTAAAAAGCTTCTGCAGCTAAGGAAACAGTTAATGAAGAGAGAGCCTAAAGAATAAGAGAAAATCTTGAACAGCTACCCCTCTAATAGGGGACTAATATCCAAAATATACAAAGAACTCAAGACTTAACACCAAAAAAAACAAATAACCCAATCAATAAATGGGCCAAAAATCTAAACAGAAACTTTTCAATAAAAGAAACACAAAAGGCCAATAAATATATGAAGAAATGTTCAACATTTTTTTTCAAAACTACATTAATGCAAATTAAAACCATGTTAAGATTTCATCTCACTCCAATCAGAATGGCAAAGATCAAGAATAAGAAGAACAATGCTGGCGAGGTTGTAAGGAGAAAGGAATACTTGTGCATTGTTGGTGGGACTGCAGACTAGTACTAACTCTCTAGAAATCAGTATGGAGAATCCTTAAAAAATTAGGGATGTAGGCCACCATATGACCCAGCTACCCACTCCTGGCTATTTTCCCAAAAGATCTAATATAGGCATGCTACAGTGACAGAGCCACATCAATGTTTACAGCAGCACAAATCACAATAGCTAAATTATGGAATCAACCCAGCTGGCCGTCATTAGATGAGTGGATTAAGAAACTGTGGTATACATGGAGTTCTACTCAGTGATTAAAAAGAATGAAATTATGACATTTACTAGTAAATGGGTGGAAATGGAGAATATCATGCTAAGTGAAATTAGTCAAACTCAAACTCAAAGGTTGAATATTTTCTCACATGTGGAAGCTAGAGTAAAATAACGGAAAGCAAAAAGGAAGGATAAAATTACATAAAGGACCAGTTGAATACAAATTAATAGAAGAGCTAAAGGTCATCCTGTAGAGTAAAGGGGAGAGGGGAGAAAGGACGGGAGGGAAAAGGGGGATCATGAACCAAAATCGATTTCCATGCAAGTATAAGTTTGTCAGGATAAACCCAACTCCTTTGCATAACCATACAGCTCTAATTTTAAAAAAAACTTTTAAAAATCTAAAATTTTTACAAAATAAAATGCATACTGTGGTCTTTACAAAATACTTAAGACAAACAAGAAAAAAAAAAATAATGTCCCACCTCACACTACCACCATCCCAGAAAGAGAAAGCATCTTCCTTGGAGCAAAAGAGAACAAAGAGAGGGAAAAGAGTGAATGCATGCACCATCCAGGTAGAGGCTTGCAGGGCTTCCAGATGCTCTAGCACTTCAGAGGAACAGGAAACTATAAAGACGCAGCTCCCTCAAGGTGGGCATGAACACAGAGGAGAGAACCACTTGAGGGAAACGCCCCGTGTGGACAGACAGTGGAATGGCTCAGCAGTGTCATATAAGACTCTAAGACCCAGGCCCAGAGGGGGGACAGTCAGCCCACAAATACCTGTACAGCACCAAATGAGTCATCCCCAATGTTAGCCCCCAAGAAACTGTACCCAAGCTGTGAAATGAGATTTCCACCATGTTCATAGAATGGGTGG
This sequence comes from Aplodontia rufa, assembly GCA_004027875.1. NCBI lineage: Eukaryota > Metazoa > Chordata > Mammalia > Rodentia > Aplodontiidae > Aplodontia > Aplodontia rufa. Next base: position 29,564 of record PVKS010013269.1, on the reverse strand, counting down.
TTGGTAAGAGAAATTATGGTGGATTTTAGGGAAATCACCAATATTTGTGGACTGAGAATCATATTCACTATGAAGAAAATAGTTAATCACCACTTTGCTTTTTCAACTAAGCAGAGAGACAGTCATGGACTTTACTGACTTTGTCTTATTCTATTGCATTATGAAACCAATGCATTGTGAATATTGTTTAAAAAAACTGCTACTGTTTATGCCAGCACAATGCCCACCAGGTTAGGAGGGGAAGATTATTACTTTTTGACAGGCAATCTTCTATACCCATCATTTTTCACATAAATACACAAAGGCATAGAAATCAAAACATATTTCTACATAGTGAAGTGAATTAGCAATAATAGTTTTATGACATTTCAATTTTTTTTAAAGAGAGAGGGAGAGAGAATTTTATTTAGTCTTTCATCTAGCTTTTGTTGCTCTGACACTGTTGTGTACGTGATGCTGGGGTTTGAACTCATGTCCTTGCACATGCCAGGCAAGCGCCATAACCACTAAGCCACTGCTCCAGCCCCAACATTTCATTTTTTAATGGTTCCTGCTATCCTCAGTTTTCTTTTTTACTATTTATTTATTTTATTTTTATTTATTCATTCATTTTTATTAAGAAGTTGAGGTATTGTACAATCATAAATGCATATAAAGTAACTATGATATGGATATATTCTTAAATCCGAATTACCCTCTAGATCCCTCCCTATTAAAATCCCTTCTGTCTCCTCTCTCCCACTTTCCCCCTCTCCCATGCCCCATATGTCTATGGTTGCCCTTGATTATGTGTTACTATGCCTTTGCTGGGTCGAATCCATGAGGTTGACTACCTTTCACACAGGCCTGGGTTTAGTTCCAGCCTCCACAAATGAAAACATTCAACCCCTGACTCTCTGGGTTTCCCTAACTTTGCTCAGCATGATTTCTTCCATCACCATCCGTTTACCTTCAAAGGCTGCAATTCCATTGCTTCTAACTGCTGAGTAGAACTCCATGATATATATATACCTCAAGTTTTGGATCCATTCATCCAGAGAGGGGCGTCTGGGTTGGCTCCATAATTTAGCTGTTGTAAACTGAGCTGCTGTGGACACACATTTTGCTGTGCTGCTGTAGTGTGCTGATTCCAACTCCTCTGGCGCTAACTCCTCGTCCTCCGTTTTCTAACGCTGTGGCACAGCAGAAGACATCATCAAGGCCAATTAAATGTTATTTAACCAAATACATCAGGAATTCCAGAAACCATTGCTACAAGTCAATCTCATTCCCCGTCCAGCCATCTTTTCTCTTGGGGTTAAGCACTGCCTTTCCCTGTGCAGAAATTACCTGCCTTGCTTAGAGTTAAGCCAGCCATGGAGGACTCATCCCTAAAATGGCCACGTGTAGGACTAGGGGTTCTCAAATATGACCTTTGGTCTCATGATACTTGACCTTCAGTTCACCAGATCAAAAGACTTCACAGAAAAAGGAGTTTTCTTCCTGGCTCCAGCATACTTTACTTCTGGCTGCCATGGCATGGCCACAGGGATGTATGGGGCATGCAGAGATATCACCCAGCAGACACTTTCACCAGGACTCCAGGAGCACTGTATGCTCTAGCAAGCAAACTCCTCACTACCCTGGTGCCCTGATAACCTTGTGGTTCATTCCAACAGCTTTCAGCAGCACCTCAGGGAGCAATTCTGTGCCACAGCCCTGGTCTTCAGAATTCAGCAAATTTCTCTGCCTCTCAGTGGACTAGGCAGACACTCTCTGAATTGTTCCAAATCTAAGCCCTGGGGTGAAGGGACCTCTTCCAAAGTAGTTCCTTCAAGTTGACAGCTACTCCCTATATCTGCTATACCTATATTCTCTAGAGTTCTCTCTTTCCCCTAGCTTTTGTACTTAATCGCATTTTCTTAGTTCATGTCTCTCTATTTTTTCCTTGGTCACAGTATAGATGTATTTTCCAGCTCTTTACTTATAAAGATTGGTATTCCTAAACCACTGGCTCATAGTATTATTTTGGTTGTGCTCTTAGATTTAAGCAGTGCATTTAGTTCCTTACCAGTGGAAAATGGGATATGTCAGTCAGGGTTCTCCTGAGAAAGAAAATCAATAGAATACATATTTCTATTTATGCAATGTACATGTATGTGTGTGGAGAGAGAGATGGGAACAGGTATTTAGGAACTAACAATTGTAGGGAACTGGAAAATTTGAAATTTGCAGGGCAGTCAGCAAGCTAGAAACTCAGCCAAGTGATGATGTTGCAGTCTTGAGTCTGAAACGCAGGGGACAGGCTGGAAATAGAGGAGTTGATGGCAAGTCTTTCAACAGATTGAATGAGGCCCACCGACTTGTAAAGGGTACTGTTATGGTTTAGATAGGTGGTGTCCCCCAGAAGCTCATGTGCAAGAAAATGCAATAAGTTTAGAGGTGAAATGATTGGGTTGTAAGAGCCTAAACCTAATCAGTGCATTTATCTGCAGATAGGGATTAAATGGGTGGTAACTACCGGCAGGTAGTATGTAACTTGAGGAGGTGGGTCATTGTGGGTGTGACTTTGTAGTGTGTGTTTTGTCCCCCATGCATATGTTTGCTCACTCACAGTCTCTCTCTCTCTCTCCTTCTTCATGCCATGTCCTGAGCCACTTTTCTCTACCACACTCTTCTGCCATGATCTTCTGCCTTGCCTCAGGCCCTGAGGAATGGAGTCAATCACCTACGCACTGAAACTTCTGAAACTATGAGCCCCCAAATAAACTTTTCCTCCTCTAATTGTTCTTGTCAGGTCTTTTGGTCACAGCAGTGGAAAAGATGACTAAGATCAAGATCAACTGATTGTAGATGCTAAACACACCTGCAAAATACCTTCATTCGTAGTCAGGCTGGTTGGCTCATACCAGTAATCCTAGTGATTTAGGAGCCTAAAACAGAAGGATCACAAGTTCAAGACGAGCCTGAGCAACATAGTGAGACCCTATCTCAAAATAAAAAAAGGGTTGGGGGATATAGCTCAGTGGTAGAGCACCCCTGGGTTCAAATCCCAGTACCACATATGCATACGTACACACACACACAAAACCTTCATAGCAGCACCTAAGTTAGTGTTTGTTTAAATTACCAGGCACTGTATCCTAGCATGTTGACACAGAAAAATAATCATCAATAGGAATCCATGGCATGCATTGGCACCACAATTAATTAGGGTACCACCTATTTTTGACTGTGATAAACCTCCTGTTGCAACAAGTATCTTGGCAGACCAAGTGGCCACTGCACTTGATCATGAGGGCATCAATGATTATTACAGGAATTGTAAGGTAGATGGATTTTCCAGAGTTCCCTTGAACACTTACAAGAGAAAAAGACAAGCTCATATCCTTTAACTCTGCTCCAGTCTGAAAAAGAGATTGTTTCCATGGAAGTCCTAAAAGGATCTCTTATGTATTGCCACAGAGCTTTTTTTGATAAAATCAAAGACAAATTAAATAGTGTGAGTGGCTAAATTTTCAACATCAGTTTACTTTGCAATCACTCCAAGATTCTCATATGCAAGTGAAGGCACTGATTTGGAAATAATGGGGTCCTAAAATGTAGAATGAAGATGTCTTGTTCTATTTAAGTAAAACTGACAATTTTGAAACCCCAAGTCATTCTGAGTCCCCTTGGGAGTAGCTTGCTCCCTCTATCTGAGGACACCAGCCTTTCTTGTTTAAAAACCCTATGATAACATCACATAGGGAAAGAAGCTTGGAAGGATGCTCCTTGTCCTCAAGACCCACAACAATCGCAGCTACCCCTTACAGCCACTTAACCTACAAATAGGGTTAATGCTCTGGGAGTCAGGTTTACACTATACCACATTTTACTAAATACATTGTCATAAACCCAGGAATATCTATACAAGTAGATTCTAAGAATTTTAGAACAAGAATAGAAAGATAGGTGATACCGGATTTGGTCTAATTCATCGATATGGGTATATTTACTAGAGAATCTGGATTTAATGTGTTAGTTTATTTTCATCTCAAAGAGACTCTTCCAGGCTTATGTGGTTGGTTGACTGAAATTTGGTCTCAACAGTGGCCTAAGTTTAATGAGTTTGAAACACCAAGGCATACAAAAGCTTAGAAAGGTAGAAATGTTGGAGGATTATATCTGACCTGCACATCTGCCTCCCAATTACATCACCACAAAAGGCTTACATATACCCCTTTCCTTAAGGCATTGAAAATTGTTGTGTAGAGCATCTACTATACCTTATGGTTGCTCATTTTCTAGGCCATGCATGGAAGATGTGGCTCTTATGAGACCCCTGATTTCAATGGAATGATAGAATTATGGAGGAACTGAAGTCACGATTAAAAGGGGAGTAGGATTTAACCAACAATGAAAAAATGAACACATTTATCATAAAGGACACCAGGAATATAGTGGTGATCTGAAAATAGCATTTAACAGATGGTAGGTCTGGTAGCCAAATACCCAGCTTGAACTGCCACAGAGAATGGGAAGGAGTATGTGGACCGACTTCTCGGAATGAGCTCGGTGCAGGAAGTCTGTGATGCCTGTGAATGCTTTCAAAGGGCAACTGCCACCGGAGAGGCTCTTCAAAATCCATCTGGATTTCAGCCAGATTCTTTCTCCTATCTACCCAGTGTTTACTCAATGAACCCATGAGCAAAGTGACCAGTGCCGGAAAAGAGCTTGACAATACAGCCTTTTACTACGGTTGGCCTGGCTACCACCACTGCTGGTTTCCTAACCTGCCAATAGCAGAGACCAACACTGAGCCCCTGACATGGCATCACTGACCAGGTAGCAGCTGGATTTCCTTGGACCTCTTCCAGTTGGAAATGTATGTTTAAGTCCCTGTATGTATATTTTTTGTATGAATTAGCCTTTTTGCCCATAATCTTTCAATCAGAACCACTATCCTTGGACTCAAAGAATACCTTATTCATCATCAGTGCTGTCTTAGTCTATTCAGATTGCTATGACAAAATGCCATAGATGGGGTAGCTTATGAAAACATAAACCTACTTCTCACAGTTCTGGATACTGGGAAGTCCAAGGTCAAGACACTGGATGATGTGGTGTGTGGTGAGATCTCACTTTGCACAGCACCTTCTAGCTGTATCTACACATGATGGAAGCAGCCAGTGAGCTTCCCCTGGAACTTTGTTAAAGATATCTGTTCCATTTATGAGGGTTCTGCCTTCATGATTTAATTACTTCCCAAAGATCCCTCTGCTTAGTACCATCCTACTGAGGATAAGGTTTCAATATATGAATTTGGAGAGGACACCAGCATCCAGACCAAAGCAATAGCATTCCACACACAACTGCTTCTGATCACGGGGCTGATTTCACAGCAAAGAAAGAGCAGTGGGCTGATACTGATAGTATCTGTGAACTGATTTTATCACATGTCCAATCACTTGAAGCAATTGAGCTGGGCAAAGTGTTGAATAGCTTAGTGAAGACTCAGTTATCAAATGGAATATTCTCACTCTGAAGAGGATAGAGTTTAAGGATGAAGTATCTGCTTGGAATCAGAGACTATAAAATGGTTCTCTCTCTCTCTCTCTCTCTCTCTCCCCCCCCCCCATAGGCAGCCACACACAGCCCTCAGTGGGTTCCACCAGCACCTAGTGAGGGTCTCCTTCCCTGGAGGAAGACTCAGTGAGACCCAGTGAGAGCCCCTGAGAGCACCTAGTTTTGCAAGAACTCTAGTAAGACCTTTCCCACCCACGGTCCTGGCCTACTGGCTCCCCTGCCTATGGTCACCTGTTCACCAGCCCTGGCACCACCATCAGTGGATCAAAACCTTCCTTCTCCAAGAGGTCTGAATCTCAACCATACAGAGAGAAACAGCCTTTCCACGTCCCTTCCTTGCTTGGGTCTTCTTCCTCAGTCCCAGATATAGTCGCTCCTCTGTCTATACAATATTCCTTCTCTTCTTTTTTTCTTTCCCCTCTCTCTCTCTCTTTTTTTAACTGCCCACAATATGTGTTAATTATCAATTTTTCAAGAGAAACTATTCCTTAGTCCACATGTTCATGTTTCATAATTAAGGAATACAGGTCAGTGACAAACTTCTATTAAACTTAATCTGGAGAAATTTTTCATCTTCCAAAATCACCTTGTACTCTGAAAGTACTTCTTCATCTCTTTAAGATCTTTCATGGAAGCACAATTTCTGTAGAAATATGTGTATACCTTCTTTTTTGTTGTTGTTGTTCAACCATAGCAAACTTAGAGAGAGCTGCAACCCCCAGGGAGGAGAGCAATGAATACTACAGCAACAGGAATTGCAGATGTGTGACCAGAAGACCCTGCATTGGAGGTTTTGTCAAAGCACTGGACGTCACTGTAGTTATCACACTCAACACCAACATCCTTCCTGACTGATAGAGATATCTGTTTCTGTATTCTCTAGTGTTTAACTTACTTCTTGTGCAGTAAATCATATTTTACTGGTTAATAATTCTATTATGTTATCCCTGTTCAAATCACTGGTATGATCACTGTCTCCTCATTGGACACTGATACAGGCCCCTTCAGGAAAGATCCTCTTGAGAAAAATTCTAACATTTTCCACAAGTGAGTTGATACTATTAACAAATTACAGGACCTTTCCCAAAGTAAATGCTTAATATATGATGGATGGCTAAATTTTTGCCAAACAGTTATAACTATATAATTTGCCTTTTATCAGACTGTGGAGAAATTGGACTCTTTACATATATCTTGGCAGATTAGAAAACAGTCTTAGAGTTCCTTAAAATGCTAAACATAAAATTACCCTATGCCCCAGAAATTCTACTTCTAGATATCCACTCGAGAGAAGTGAAAGCAAAGCTGCACAAGAACTTATTCACAAATGTTCATAGCAGGATTACTCATAATGGCTAACGAGTGGAAACCACCTAAGTGCTCATCAAGTAATGAATGGATATATAAATGCATACAACATAATGACATTGGGCCACAAAAGAGAAAGATGTACTTATATGCTTCATCCTAGATGAACCTTGAAATTATTATGCTAAGTGAAAGAAACCAGAGCTGGTCACAAAAGACCACATACTATATGATTCCATTGGTAGAAAATGTCCAGAACAGACAGGTCTATAGAGATAGAAAGTTCCCCAGTGTTTACGTAGGGCCAGGGATAGCGGACTGCAGAGGGGGCAAGGGGAAATGAGGAATACTGCTAATGGGAATGGGATTTCTTTGAGGATGATGAACATGTTCTAGAATGAGATTGTGGTGATGCTTGTCCAACTCTGAGAATATACTAAATTGAGTGAATGTATATTTAAAGAGACTTAAATACATATTAATTGTGTCTCCATAAAGTCATTTTTAAAATTGCCTTTTAAAAGTGAGTTTAGTTCTGCCTCTATAGTTCATGAAACGCATCCAAGTGTTGCTAAAATAAAACCACGATTTCAACCGAATGAGTCACAAAATCTTTATTTTAAAATTTGTTTCTGGCTATTTCTGTTTCATTTTATTGGCTTTTAATAAAAATTGCTCTGAGAAACATCTAAGAGGATAGTGGACAATTTTTCTCAGATATGCTATAATGGGCTGCTATATTAGACGGCCTGCAGGGAACCCTTGTTGAATGTGATTTAATGTGCAATGATTCTAAATCAATGCTAAAGATGAGCTCATGGGAGATAATAAGAAAGACAGAGCAATGGGAAATGCCAAGGGCTGTCCTCTGGTTTCCTGTCTACAAACAGGAAAAGCACCCTTATGTTTCCGGGCTCTGTCCTTATTGGTAAAAGGAGGGTGTTGAAGCAAATGGTGTCTGGAGGTCTTTGTGACTGTGAATTCTGGGAGTCTGAGATTCTGCTATGTTGATGTTAATATTCTTCTATTTGTGATAGGAATAAAGGTAAATATGAGCAATATCTAAGCAAATTCTTCAAACAAAGTTAAAATTTTGACACTGAACACTAAAGTATGGCGACTTCAATGGTCATCAAATATGCTTAAGAGTACAGTCCCTTAGAAGTCACCAGTGTGCCATTCTTTAGGGAACCGGACACTGAGCAAATGAGAAGCCACATGGGAGTCAAAAAATAGCTGACTCTTCAAAATGAGGACCTATGAATAAGGCTGTGAGATTACTTTCAAGGTATTAGCTATATTTATCACTATCTTCATAAGAATAGTAAGAATTCTTTTTGGTTTTAATACAGGCTTCTGTAGCTATTTCTGGTTGAAGGGAAACAGGCAATTTTGAAATAATTAAATCCTTTATACAGTTTTCTTTCCTATTTCTCATCTATTATTTTTCTCCCTGAGGATCTTGGAAAGCATTACACCTCAGGAAAAAAAATGCAGAAAAAAGCAATTCCTTTTTCTTTCTCATATTTACTTTTGTGGGAAATAAAAGTCCCCTTAGGAGTCTTCCATTCTAACTCCAAATGTACAAGCTAAATCTAATTGTAATTGCTACTTATATTAGCTAATCTCACATTTAAATCATGCTGATGACTTTTTATCAAGCATTTGAAAATTGCTTAAGCAGTACCTATTTACTTGAATGAATTACGAGGCAGATGTTGCCCAAGGATTTTTAAAACTTAATCTTATCCCCTCAAATTTACCTCATTTATTTTCCTAGGTGTGTAAAATCGTCAGATTTTCGGTGAATTAAAGTCGTCTGCCCACAAAATAAAAGGAAAACAAGAGATTTAGCCCCTATTGAGTAATATACCAATTAACACAAAATTATGTGTTGTATAAGTTAATATAAAAACATGCTGGATATTTAAAACAGGTAGAACACATTAGATACAGAAGATACTTTAAACAAAAAAGTACAACAAAATACAAACTTTCGAAAGGTGATAAAGACTGCAAATGCTAAAAAAAAGTAGAAAAATTTTTTTAAAAAAATCTTTTGCTAATTAGTTGCTTACCACATTCTAAAATACTTCACCCCTACAGTTTGATCTGAATACTGTTTGTCTTGTCATATGACAATGACTTTTTCTCCAAAATGTCTAATTAAGAAGTATCTCCCTTGTCCATTGTATGTTCTGTTAGATTCTCAGAAAATATCATGAGGCCATGATTTTGAGAAAAGTCATTAAACATTGTTGAATGAAATAAAGTTCATCATAGCAAGTCGTAACAAAGACAGGACTTATCAAAATAAATGAGTTGGTGGAAATATAGCCATTGTTGACCTTATGCCCCTTCTTTCGACTGCACAAATTTAGTTTTTCTTTAATGTCATTTTCATCTTCCTTCTGTTTTTTCAAGTCCTATTAGGGAGAACTTAATTTCTCTTAAAAAATCTCCGGGTCTGGGGCTGCAGCGGAGGTTCAGTGGTTAAGGCGCTTGCCAGGCACGCCCGAGTTCAAACCCCAGCACCACATACACAACAAGATGTCTGAGCAACAAAGGCCACATGAAAATTTAAATAAAATTGATTCTGTCTTTCTCTCTCACTGTCCCTCTCTCTTTTGAAAAAAAAATCTCTGGGTCTTCTGTCTTCATTTTTATTTGCTGTATTTCTTGGTTATCTTGATCATTTTCCTTATCTTCGTGATTTTAAACCTGAGTCTTTAGTTTACATTATGATACAATAGAGTTTTGATATCTTGAAGCTTCTGCTAGTCTTTGAGTTGTTTCCACTTTTTGGCTATTGTGAAGAATGCTGTTATGAACACTGTGTGTACTGGTTTTTGTTGAATACCTATTTTCAATTCATTTGGGTGGATAACTGGGAGTAAAATTGCTAATCCATATGGTAATTCTATGTTTAACTTTTTGAGGAACTCCCAAGAACTTCCACAATTTAAGTCTTATCTCTAAGTGTGGAATAAAAAGGAATTTCTGTTACCATGGTCATGTTGGGAAGAGTTATTTGGGGAAAAGGCTGGACAAGGAAGTAGGAGAGGGGGGAAAGAAAATATCCTATATCACCTCCCCAGTGTCTCTCAACCCTGGCTGCACATTACAATCACCTGGGAAATTTTTTTCTGCACAGCAATTAAACAGTTTGAGAAAACCTGACTTAAAAAGAAAAGAGAAACCCTTTGGAAAATAGGTTACTATACTATCATCTTCCCCAAAATGTTTGAGTGAAGTTGTAACAACCAGACAAAGTTCTCACAGATGGTGCACGGGAAGAAAGTTAAGTCCTATGCTGTGTAACATTTGCTCTGGCATTCGGAAGATTACAGATGAGAAAGGCTCTGAAGAAAAGTGCCTGAAACTATTCAGAACCATTTGAATTGCTCACCCATGGGAACATGCTATAAACCCTCTGAATCAAAACAATAACTCTATTTTCTCAAGAAATATAATTTCTGGGGCTGGAGTGGAGGCTTAGTGGTTATGGCACTTGCTTGGCATGAGCCAGGACGCAGGTTTGAACCCCAGCACCATATACTTGTGTATGTGTCAGAGCAATGAAAACCACATGAAAAACTAAAAAATAAAATTGATTCTCTCTCTTTCTCTCACGGTCCCTCTCTCTTTAAAAAATAAATAAATAAAAGAAAGAAATGTAATTTCTTGTGCCTTAAACAAGACACAAGAAGATTAAGAAATGACATTTATTTATCAAAGTTTTGTGAGTTAAAACTGCATAGGATATAGACGCATCTTAACTATTAAAAAGTAAAAATGTACATCCTGATCTTCAAGATACTTTTTTAATCACTTAAAGACTAAAATCACACTTTCTCATAGCATTTGCTATACCACTATATCAACAAGAAAGTCAGTCCTGAAAAAAAAATAGTTAAATCCATAAGTCAAAAGGGTAAATCACTAAACAACAAACTTGTGGGTGTTTCATAAATGTTGTAGAGAGAAATCAGTGGGTTTTTCAAACTATTGTACAGGGAGGTATCTACGTTTTCTACTTTAGATACCAAGAACAAAGGGGGAAAATATTAATAGCAACTTTTATCAAACACTGACATTTTAGATACTGTAACAAGCCTTTTAGTTATAGTAGCTGACTGGGTCCTCCCAATAACTTGATTATACTTTAAAGAATCTGAATCCTAAAACATTACATAACCACCACATTTACAAATCAAGAAATATACTATTAGGCAAACTGTAGTTTTAAGAAATTATGATAGAATTAGAATACATTTCAAACTGATTTATAACTGGAGGGAGGGAATATGGGGGAATCATCTCAGAAGGAGATCTCTGACCTCCGTGAGATGTCCATTTAACACAGGAGTTCTTCTGGGGGAATCATAGAATCATGGGAAATCCAAGAGGGCATCCATGATATGGCATCAGACTTGGCTAACTATGTAAATATACATTTGTTCTTGATTGTCTGATAATGATTCCCCCTCATTTGTAACTCCATATTCATCTAATAAAAAAATAAATAAATGCATATCAAAACTCTTTGGAGGCTACTAAAGTTGTGTTATGAGGAAAATTTGTGGCCTTGTATAGACATATTTAAAAAGATAAAATTCAGGTAAACAATGAACTAAGCACTTTCCTCATAAATCTCAAAAATAAATTAACAAAGTCAAAGAAAACGAAATAAAGGAGTTAAAACAGGAACACACAGTAAAGAAACAGAGAACAAATTTACAATACAGAGATCAATAAAGTCTACGAATGCTTTTTCATGGAGGACAAGTAACTTGTTTAAACAACACAGCTGAGATACAAACCCAAAGCTACTGGACTCCCTAAACCAAGTTCTTAGGGCATAAGCTAAAGGGCTACACATAACCTCTCTCTAGTCCTGAGGCCCCTGAATCGCATGATCTAAATTAAAACAACTCTGACCATGTACAGAAGAAAGTACCTAAAATATAGGCAAAGCCTGTTTTTACAAATGGAATTCAACAGCAAATTCATATTGCAACACATTTACAATTTTTTTGAAGCCCACATCTTTTCTATTTCGAAAGAACTCTCTGAAATTGTAGGGGTAAAAAAACTGAAAAAACAGTTGCTTGCTGCTTCTGTGAAATAATACTTCGTTTCTATATTCAACAAGAAACTACTAGTTGATAATTTATACAAAAGGCAGAATTTTTTAAAATAACATTTGTAGTGATATTAAAATTACTCAAAAAACATCTTATTACTATTAAGACCTTATATGGCAAGAGTTATATGTACTTACTTCAAAGATTCCCCAAGCCCCTCACACAACATTTTATACCCTGTGATCTTTAACAAATATTAATTCAATAATTTACTGTCACCATTTTCTCCATTTTTTCCTAGGGTGTTATATACCCATTTGATCCATCAATCCCAGGACAGCTATCAGAGGCAGAGTATCTCCAAGGGTAGTCCTAGAACCAGCAGCTTCAACATCACATAGGAACTGTAAGAAACAAATTCTGAAACTCCACCCCTGTAAGACACAAATTCTCAAACTCCACCCTTCTGGGGTGGACTCTTTTTTTCCCCTCTTTGGTGGGACTGAGGATCAAACAGAAGGCCTCACACATGCTAGGCAAATACACTACCACTGAGTCACATCTGCAGGGGAGCCCAGGAAGTCCTCCAGTTGATTCCAATGCATGCAGAAGTTTGAGAGTTTCTACTGAAGGGTCAGTTGATAGGACATCAGAAGCATCTCAAAATTTCACCTGTTGTAGGAAACTTGGGGGTTAGGGTCTCGGGGCTTGGAGCTCAGTATATCCACAGGAGTTGATACCTCTTACTGTTCTTAATGGCTCAGATTAAAGCAGGAGACTAATCATCGGAGTAGGGCCTTCTCGGACTCTCGTAGAAGAGAGTTCTACATTGCAAAAATGAGTCACAATCCGCACGTCCCAATATACTGCAAGAAATGACAAGCATTTAATGAGTTTGCAACACCAAGATGCACATTTGATCATTCTGCAGTATAGAGCTGCCCTGCCCCATAAGAGGATACTAACAGGAAACCAAGAGTGAGGGAGTGACCAGTGAGTCTGCTTCAGACACTCAATTACAAAATGACTTGATCAAGTGAAAATAAGATGCACCAGCAATTCGTCACCAATTATCACAAATACATGACGACATTCATTCATCTCTATTTCCCCTGTCTTATTCCTGCCTCTATGTTGAGAAGAAAATGAAGAAAAATGTTCCCCTAAACTCTCTATGTAAACATGATGTCAACAGCCAGGAGAATTCCTTTGGGAGTTTAGGAACATCAGTTTTCAAAAACAGGAGAGCAGAACGCTTGCCTTCCCAACTTTGTTTTTTGTTTACTATTTAGAGCATCAGTTTATTTAGTTTTTCACATGGCTTTCGTAGATCCGACACTCTGTTGTGTATGTGGTGCTGGGGTTTGAACTCACGTCCTTGCGCATGCCAGGCAAGTGCCCTAACCGCTGAGCCATCACTCCAGCCCCGTTGTTTGTTTAATATTTTAAAATGTAGTTTTTTCTTTCCAAAACAGATAAAAAGTTAAATTTGAATCCGAGTGTTGAATGCAGCTCCATGAATGGAGGGAGAAAAACAGGAAGGTGCACGCATTTTACTGTTCTTTTATCTCCTTGACTTGCCCCACCAACTTACGCTGCATATAGTTATTGCACAATTAGGTGGAATTTTCTAACTGTCCAGGCTCTATCCCCTCTGCCAGGAGCCCTAGAGCAGCGAGCTGTGGGTATAGCAGCCCTCTGAAGTTTTCCCACATCATGGTGTGGGCGCTAACTCTGAAATAACCTAAAAGAAAAACCTCTCTTTTTATTATCATTCTATATTCTACTTTTTAAATCAAAAAAAGTAATCTGTGGTAATTTTAATACAAGAATTCAAAATATCAATAATATTTAAAGCAAAAAAATTTGTAGTTGGCATTTGTGGGGAAACCTCCTTTGTGGAAATTTTAGTGAAGCTCTTGCCCTGCCTCCTAAAGGATTCGCACATTCCAGCCACTGGGGACCGGGTGCACAGCACGTAGGTGTACTTGCACCAGCACCCTCACCTCGAATGGTGGCTTCCAAAGGACGTGGCACAAGATGCTTGCCAATTGGGACCAGCAAGGATAAATGTCTGGTGGTGGCCGTGCTAGTAGAGATATCCTAAACCACAACACATTAGGTATGACCTTGACTGTGTCCTTTACTGCCAAGGTCCCTGCCAAATCCCTGAACCTCATCTTCATTTTCCAACCAGTTCTGTGAGCCCCATTCAGCCCATTCTTTGGGAAATTCTCAACAGACGTGATTTTTTTTTCCTTTGAGAGTAGATTTGAATTTTGAAACAAAAAGGCATTTGGAAATAAGCGATGATGCTAATTAATACTTATACATGGGCACATACACAAAGACATGAATAAATTAGTTTTGACAGTAGTTTTTCTTCCTGAAAAAGACAAATAGTACCAAAAATGTCTTGTACAGTAGAAACATTATTGAACTGTATGTACTTTAACATTTCTTAATCTTGCTCTTTAAAAGGATAGAATTTGAATGTTTATTCATGTATTTATAAATTAAAAATTAATCTAGTGTGCAGTTTATATGAACCTAGGTAGGCATAAAAGGGCTTCATGGTGACCCTTGTGTTACCAATCAGCATGGTGTTCTTTTGCTCAATTTGGGAAATAAATCACGAAAAGGCAAAGCACAGCTTTTTTTTGATGTTACTGACTTTCAGTGTTTCCAGCTCATTTAGGAGTTCTTATGCTCAATTTGAGATGGAAGTCACAAAGAAGCCAGCAATACCATCCAAACTGGGCTTTATTGGGACTGATGCTTGAGCCCAGGGGAGGCACAACGCCTGGGCTAGGGCTCCCTGTCAACTGAGGCTGGGGGACCAACGCTCACACAGACGAGGGCACGCAGGGCACGCAGGGCACGTGCTGCTCTTTCACTAGGAGCTTGGATTTTTCCACACCTCGTTAGATCTTTGCTATCAGCATCAGTGTTTGCACTGGCCAAGGTGATCTGTGCCCACACCTCAGGGTCATCTGTGATCAGCTGGTGAAAGATGATGGAGGTGCCATAGGTATATACATTTAATAGGAAAAGGCCTTTTATTAGTCTCATGATTAATTGTAAATTAATTTTAAAATCAAGGATTTCCAGTAGCAGGAGCCAGCAAAATCTTTCTGTAAAGGGACAGAGAGTAAATACATTAGGCCCTGTGGGTCATGTGGTTACAGTCACTATTCAGTGCTACCACAGTAGTGTGAAAAACAGCCACAGACAAGATAGAATCAATGTGTGTGTGTGTGTGTTCCAATACAACTTGAATACAAGTGGATTTGGCCCCAGGGCCGTGGCTCACCAACCCAGCCTTGCGGTATCAGCCACTGGTCATCATTTTCTTCAAGCTTTAGAACATGGTCACCTAGGACTTTCATTTGTCAAAGTATAATTTTCAAAAATTTGAAAGCTTAATACTCATACAAATATAAAGTAAGCATGTACGAAAGATTTATCTAACTCATTAAGGTGTGAATCAGTAAGACAGCAGAGATGAGTCAGCAAAGAGGACAGGCAGGAGTGTTGATAATCATTGAAAAAGAGATCGTTGAAGTGCGAATGCCACAATAGATGTGCATTGGCTGATGTCTTGTGTTTTCTTCTCTACAGGACAAAACTTACTTGCATCACAGTGTGACTTTCATAAGTCATCACCTACTTCCATAGTTCTAAATATCCCCATCGATAACACCTGATGAGTTTAATGAAAGTGAATAGTCCCCAGAATTGAGCACTCCACAGGTGGGTCTGTTACCCATTTCTCCAATGTGGCGATATCCTTTCCTTAACACATTTCACTCCAGCACAGCACCATGAACAATCTTTTCTTTTCCTTTCTTTTTTTCGGTGAAAAAAAATTCTCAAGTCTGTTAGACTAAGATCCTTTAATTCCATCTTTCCAAAATGAACTTAAACCCTTTCTCACTACATCCCACAGTGAAAATATGAGCTCTATAGGTCTCCATCCGGAAGGCTCACGCAGTTTGGAAGATTATATGAGCATGCACACACAGATTATGCACTTGAAGAAGGCCACAATAGGGGGCTGGAGCGGTGGCTCAGCGGTTTCTGCGCTTGCCTGGCAAGCACGAGGACCTGGGTTCAAACCCCAGCACCACGTACACAGCTGAGTGTTGGAGCAACTAAGGCCATGTGAAGAACTAAATAAAGTTCTTTCTCTCTTTCTCTGTCTCTCTCACTGTCCCTCTCTCTTTAAAAAAAAAAAAAAAGAAGAAGAAGAAGGCCATAATATTGTTTCCCATCCTGTGTGATCTTCTTATTCTGTGACTTTGATACGGCCCTCCAAGCTGGGGTGTATGGTCCCTCCACTTGCATCTGAGCAAGCTTGTGCCTGTGGAGGCAGTAAAGCTGTGTGACTTTCAAAAGTTAGCTCCTGGGTGGAGATGCAGCTTTCTTCTGGTTGTCTCCATGATAATTATTCTTGGAAGGCAGACAACATGTTGTCAAGCCCAAACTAGCACAGAAGAAGAGACCACGTGGAGAGGTCATGCGCAAGCACTCTAGCACCAACCCACAGGGAGTCCAAATGACAGTCAAGACCAGTGGTCCTGCATTTAAATGAAGATTCCTCCAGAGGATTCCTGGGCCCCAGCTGTTACATCACTCCTAGCCTAAGTCTCCCCAGAAAAGTGCCCACACATGATGGAAAAACAACCAGTCATATCTGTTGTGCTGTCTCCAAACTCCTGACCCACAGAAAGCATGTGAGACTATAATATTTGTTGATCATCATTATTTTAAACCACGGAGTTTTAAAGTGATTTGTTAAAGGTTGGGGATTTAGATCAGTGGCAGAGCGCTTGCCTAGCATATGCAAGGCCCTGAGTTCAGTCCTCAGCCCTGAAAAATAGATAGATAGATAAATAAATAAATAAATAAAGTGATGTGTTAAGAAACAATAAAAAACTGATACATGTAGAATGATTTGGGTGTGGGTTTTCTCTCCAATGTGTCATTATAGACAAAAGTTTCAGAATCCACCCAAATTGATTTGGCAAAAATTTTCTTTCTAAAATCTCTAGAATTGGCTGATTTACCAACAACAAAAAGCAATTTTCTGTTCTAGCTGCATTACTATAGATACAGCTGTGATCTTTTTAAAAATTTTTTGAGGGATTGTGTTTACCAGTAGGGCTGCCTTGCTTTCTGGTAAAGGTGTGTAAGCTGGTGGCCGTGCCCTTGGGCTGGGATGAACTGTGCTCCTGTGGGAGGGAGGGAAGATAAGCCACAGCTATGGTCAATACACCGGCAACAGCTAGTTGCGGGGTTTGAGGCCTTCAGTGGTGGCTGTTACAGAGGTCAGTCTGAACCCTAGATGACATAAAGGAAGCAGCGTTAAACCTAGGCTTACACCCTACTGCCAATACTGAAAAAATAAGAAATGCTTATTGATGAATTAGATCACCTAAGGGAGTATCTCCTTACATAGAAGCCAAAGTCAATAAAGCTAAAGATTTACTAGGAGGTTAAGCTAAAAGAATGAAGTAAATGTATGATGAATTTTCAATTCATATTACTTTATGCAAGTACCAACTTTTTATAATAAAATGCCTCAGAGCTACAATTTTTAAAATTGTTTTCTTAAAAATCTCATATTGATGTTCTTTAGATAGTATCTTATGATGTCGTACTGTAGGCTTGTCCTTTAATCAAATGTTACCTCTTCTGAATTGACATTAACTCTCCTCTTGTTACCTTTTGGGTCAGCAGGATAATTTCTCCCTAACAGTGCTCAGTACATGAATAACATGCTGGGGTAGGATTTTTATTTTTCTTTCTAACTCTCCATCCAGCTGTTAGTTCAAAGCACCATTAACTAATTTCTTCAAAGTAGAATAAATATGTTGTCACCTGCAAAGTTTTTTGAAAGTAGAACCCATTCAGATTTTTATACAATGTCCGTAATATAGTTACCTTAGCCTCATCTCATACAGAACATGCGATAAGTTTTTTTGAAACATTTGCTTAGTTTTCATAGGAAAAAAAACATTTCTGCATTCATAGTTTGCTGATTTGCACAATATTTGGTTAAATTTTGTGTAAAAATATGGCTGTGACTAGTGTGGTAGCCAGCATCCAAGATGGCTTCTGGGGATTCTCTCCTGTTGTACCACCACCACACCAAATTGTGTTGACCTATGCAACCAGCTGGATATCTCAGAAATGATAGTGTGTGCCCTCTGAGGCACTTACACAAGGCCCTGTGGTTTTCTTCTTGCTTTTTCTAGAATCACTCACTTTGTGTAAAGCCAATTGTCATGTCACAAGGGCATTCATCCAGTCAACAGAGGTGTCTCCATGACAAGAAACCAAGGCCCCTTGCTAACAACCACCATCAGCCTGTCAACCACGTAAGTTACTTTGAAACCACTTCCTTCAAACCCAGTCAAGCCTTCAGAGAACTGCAAATCTCACCAACAACTCTGGTGCAACATCTGAAAGACACTCCACTGCAAGTCAGAACCACCCAGATTAAGCTCACCAGATTTCCAGACCCAGAGCGGCTATGGCATAAGTGTTCACTATTGTGATTGTTGTTTAAGACTAACTTTTCAGATAATTTGTTCTGAAATAAAAACTAGTGCAAGTAGAAAATAGGTTTAGGAATAGATACCTAATACAGCTAGCATTAACAGATTTGGGGTCAATAAAATTACCAAATGGTATGGAAGATTAAATATAATGGTGCACTAGATGTCAATTAGCCATGAGGTAACACCATGCAAAGAGCATGAATTTATATGTAGGTACACGGAGGATACAGAGGACATGGTTAAACCAACAATTCCGTCAACTGTCAGATTATCTTTTGGATGATCTAGTCTCTGCTGTCAACTTAGTGCCTGCCTCTCAGCCTCAAATTCACCCTTCAATATGCTCTCTGTGATAATACATAGCATTCCTTTCAGGTCTCTTCTTCGCAGTACTTATGATATTAAGCTCTCAGTAGAAGGTGCTAGAAGGGCACTTCAGGAGGAAGGGACTCTCTTGCTAGTGATATGTATACAAGGACTTTGGTGATGTTCTGTCCCAGCCACTGGTCCAGAAAGTGCAGTCCCCTGGCGACCTCACTGCATAGGCCTGGCCTGCTGGCCACCTTCCTATAACCTCACAACCAGGACACTGCACACCCTGACCCTGTGTTTGCACTGGCAACCTACTCCCTCTGTATATCTGCTCAGACAGCCACCAACTTCAGCTCACCCACGCTCCACCTGCACTCCAGAGAGTTCTTCCACTTGCCCAGACAAGCTCTGGAACTAGCAAACCAGGAATTCCCTTAATGTCCAGCAATCTGCACCTCTATACCCCAAAGAGGTCTGAATCTCAACCACTAGGGGGGATCCTCCTTCCATGTGTGTCTTTTCTTGAATTTTCTGTCAGTTTATGGTCTCATGAAGCATTTTCTTACATCTTATAGTTTCTTTTTAATCACTATTTGATAATTCTTTATATTAAATTCCTTCTGTTCAAACCACCGTAGGGTTCTATCTCCCGACTGGATCCAAACTGGTACAGTGATGTTTCAGGGTCCTTTCCCTGAACCCTCTCTTCCCAAGTTGCCATCCAGGTATATGAAGTGGTTTAATTTATGCTCTTTGGAAGGAGAGAGTGTGGGAGAAGCAGGACTCAGATTCAAGTGCTATTCTCTAAATCACCCCTGCATCTTTCTGCAGGTGGATACACTGGTCAGATCCCTGAACTGGTCACCGTGAGTCCACTGGCCACACTTGAGGTTTGGTGGAAAATGCCGGCAACCACTCTGGCTATGTGACCTTGGCCTCTGATCTTTAAGGCTCTTTTTCTAGTTTCCTTGCTCTCATTAGGCCTTTCCTGATCCCCCAGCTCTCACGGCATCTCCATGGCTGTGGGGAAGCTCCAGGCAGGGAAAACTCAGCAGCACAACCCAGACTCAATCCTTCTAGGTCTCTCCACTCACGGATCTCTTACTACGTAGGTCATGGCCCAGAGCGAACAGCTGAAGTCGACCTCAGAGTAGGGTCCTTAGTCTCCCTTGTATTGTGACAAGGGAGCACCACCAGCTCAGGTGCTCTTCCCCCAGTTGAGGCAGAGACCTAAGAAGGAGGAAAGCAGGGTTCCTTATCCCATGTTTCCAAAAGGGTAGGATGTCTACTTGTTCTAACCCAACTCTTCTTTCCAGAGGGATCAAACCCTCTAGAATAAAATTCTACAGTTTTTTCATTTACTAAGTTTCTGAGCATTACAGAAATTTAGGGAATCCTTCCCTCTCTTAACAAAGCCAAGTTTTCCACGCTGCCTATAATAGTGAAAAGCTGAACACTGGTTCTTTTTCCTTGCATTCCAGTTATAAAAGTCCTAAACCCATTCTTGTTTCCATAATTTCCAAATTCACCCATCTCCTATGCTATAGAAAGATGCCATGACCTAACCATATATAAAGTCATATACATAAAAATCCAGGGGTGGAAAGCATATAGCATATTTTTAAAACTTTTATATTCCACTAAACATTTACTGCCCACTAATTAAAAAGAATGAGTGAATAGATAATAAGTTGAAAGATAAATATACATAGAAAAGATTGGGACAGCAAACTCAGAAAATACTCAAGAACGATTACCATTGCCTAAACAAAGTCATTGACACCATAAACCATCTTGTCTGTTTTTAGAAAATAAAAATAAAGTGCCATATTTTGCAAAATCTAGGATGCCATTAACTTTTTATAATTCCTTTTTTAAGAGAGAGTTAATTTTCTTCATATGTTTTCTGTTGTTGTTGTTTGCTTTTATTTTTCCTTTATTTGTTTGCATATGCAACGCTAGGGATCAAACCTGGGACCTTGCACATGCCCAGAAAGCACTCTGTCACTGAACCACCTCTCCAGCCCCTGCCATTAAGTTTTCTACCACTAGAAAAAGGAGAAGAAACGCTGCCAATTAAACTGTGATACATTCTCCAGTGAAAGATGAATCGTAGTTTCAGGGACGTTGGAAATGGGAAGAAAAAGGTTTGTCTTAGAAGTAAAGAAATGTGAAATAGAGATGATCAAATCCTGAAAACAAAAACTGACTATCTTAAATTATATTAGAGATACTGGGAAAAAAAGCTACAAAAAATTGAAACAAGAGCTTCAGGGATACCTAAAAAATCATATATTTTCAGCATTTCTAATTTCCAGAATTTACTAAAGAAAAATGTCACATAGATGTGGTGTTTTGAAGCAAATATTTAAGTGCTCCCAAAATGTCACAACAGTCAAGCAGTGCAGTTAGAAAATGAAAAAGCATATCCGACTGGAGTCATGAAAATGTCACTAGAATCTGAAAAGAATCTGAGCAATCCAAGTGGTTAGTAATAGAAAAGGACCGGACCCCGTCTGGCAGCAGGATGGCTGGTTCCAAGGGCTCTCAGCAGCACACCATGTGACTTTTGAGAGCCATTTCTGAGAAACCTGCCACAAACTAGAAAAAGTCTCCTATGTCTGTATTCAGTTTGTTTTTACCTGAAGAACAGCCATGCAAATCCTGCCAAGCACATCTTTCCCAGAATCTACCCGCATAGCAGCCGGAAAAATAGAGTTATCAGAAAGCAATAGCATTTAAATGTGACCATGACTCAGTCCCCTAGTCATATCAACCAGGAGCTACACAAGGTGACAAAGCTAGATTTCTGATGATAAAAATATTCTTCATGCCTGGAGTGATGGCTCAGTGGTTATGGTTATGGAGCTTGCCTGGCATGTGCCAGGACGCAGGTTTGAACCCCAGCACCATGTACACAATGAAGTGTTGGATCAACGAAAGCCACAAGAAAAACTAAATAAAATTAATTCTCTTTCTCTCACACTGTCTCTCTTTAAAATATATATATATATATATATATATTATATATATACATATATGTTCTTCATTGGTAATGGGAATATTTTTACATCTTTCAGTGAATGATAAAAGGGTTATAAAATCGAGACTAGTTTAATGAAATGGGAGATCATTTAGAAATGTTTATTTACAGTCTCATTTTATATGCATGAAACCTTAGTCTTGACTTATGGTAACACTAGTAACCAAGAGTCACGACATGAGTCATTTGATCTAATGGGACAACTTAAAGCTCTGGTACCACCTCTAATATCCAGCTTTCCAAGATCCTGAAAATTACTGCGAACATTAGTAATGATATAAAAAGGGAGTCTGTTTTGTATCAAAGTAAGTCAATACAAATGGGGAAAGGACCATTTATGGTGATGGATGTGTTCACTGAATGCAAAAAGCAAATAATTGAAGATACAGTGAAAGGGGAAAGTCTCTCTCTCTCTCTATGTATATGTGTGTGTATATGTATACACACACATATACATATACATATTCAGGCTCCCTGCAGTCGTAGGGGATTAATCTCTTGGAAAGTAAAGAAAGGCTGAAGGAAAACGCTGAGTTCACATGCAGAGAAAATATTTAGAGCCTCTCACTGTGGGCACTCTCATTGCAGAGCTGGCTGCAGCATTCATTAAGAGTTATGAAATGGAAGAGCATAGGCCCAGAGGCATGGAATATCACACTACTGACGGAAAAGTCGGAGCTAACAATAAAAGGGTGGCTGTCTTTCAATAAGCACAAAGAAGGTTCATCAACACCGGTATTGCAACCACTGGAAGCACACGGCTACAAACGAACCCAGGCATGCGCTGTGAAGATGTGGGAAGAGAAATGCTGATGCAGTCGCAACCTAAAAAGGATCCAAAAGCTAATTCCAAAGAGCGCAGGGATCTGTGTGGACTGTGCTGGCGTATGCAAAGCAGGAGGGCACCCTAGAGATATTCCTGGAGAGGCCTCAGAAAATTTCCTCACTTAAAAATAATTCCTTTGTCCTCCATGCCACAGTTCATGAGGTCCCCTTGCCACTCACACCGTCACCCGTCCACCTTTATATCAGTGTATTTGTACCACCTGGATAATGTGGAATGGCAAATCATTCCAAGTTCTCACCGGGGGCTCATTTCATGCCATTCCCTCTGAGACACCTCGCTGCAGGGTGCAATCTTCAGGGCTCTGCTTAAATATTAGCTCCACAGTGAAACCTTCTGTATCCCTTCACCTGCCCTGGAAGAATCACCTCACTCTCCTCTCGCTCCCTGCACTCTACAGATGTGGGTGACACCGATTTCATTGTCTCAGGTGCAGGTGGACATATCTGCTCTCCTTGCTGGGCTGAGGCTCCTTTGGAGTGAGAGCCATCCATCATTCCCCTTCCTGGGCCTCACACGTTAGCGGTCTCCATCAAGCTGAATGACTGCTTGGAGAACTACTAGTCTTTGTAACAAAATGTCACACCGCCCAGATAAGTTCTGCTGAAGACAAATGCCAGCATCATATCAGGGAACTGGAAGTGAGAGGGGACAGGGCTGTTTCACCAGCTCTAAAATTGTGTTAGACCAAATGGATGCTCAAGAAATACATGAGGAGGCAGAGGGGGGAAAGAAACAAAAAAGCCTAGATGGAGGATCCAGGGAACCAAAATAAGTCTCCTGGATCTGCTTGGACCAAGCCCAGATACCTCACCTATCAAAGACAAGACTGAGTATGGTAAAGGGCTTTAGATCATCAGAGAAAAGAACAGAGTTGATGTTTTTCCATCTGCAACTGGGTACCTCTATGAACCTCAGTTTTCTCATCTATATATCTGCCCACCGCCACACATAGGATAAGTTTGCAGCATGAGACATTCAGCACTTTGCCCATACTAAACACTTCACTGTAAGACCTACAGGCTCTATTTCTTCTTAGTACCGGACAACACTGGCATCTGTAGTCTCCCAATTCCAATCCCTCCACTTTACTGAGGAAAACACCAAAGCCTAGAGATGTTATGACTTGCTCAAGGTTGTCTGGTAGTACTACAAGTTCAATTCCAAATATTCTGCTTTTACCAATATTGGAGCTACAAATTGTACTGGGAGGGACATGTGGGCAATAATTTCATTGGAATGAAGGGACCAGGAGGATTGCCTTGAGATGGTCTTTGCACAGCAAATACACTGTTCACTTACGTTTTTGCAACGTGGGGGAGATTAAAGCCTCCCAAGCTCTGCTGGGGAGTGACTGTCCTTGCTGGCTCAGCTCACCATCCCTTTCACCAGACGGTCTGCCTCCAGGGAAGCCG
The DNA here is from genome assembly GCA_004027875.1 of Aplodontia rufa. NCBI lineage: Eukaryota > Metazoa > Chordata > Mammalia > Rodentia > Aplodontiidae > Aplodontia > Aplodontia rufa. The sequence goes on along the minus strand of PVKS010013269.1, from coordinate 5,442 downwards.
CTCCCCAGCTCAGGAGCCTCCAGGACTTTCCTGGGCTCTGCTAGTTCCACTGCTGATTGTGTGCTGGCACCAACAGCTCCAGAGGGATTATTGGTAGACACATGCTTTCCTAGATGCCTCGTCTGCACTGATTATAACATGCTTCATTTAGAGATTAAAACATTAGTTTAGTCTGAGGAATAAAATAAGATTTATCAAGAATGGTTACCCCCACAATGCAGAGAAAACATTTAAGGCAGATTTGCACAAAATTACTCTGCTTCTGTGTTTTTCTTCTCAAAATATTATAGACGATTGTTTTCACTTTAAAATCCAATAGTTGGATATTTATTCCAAATTATCTACCACTGCATTTAGGTAATTGTTCATTTCTACCATTTATAACCCACTTTAAAAGAGTATTTTTATAAGCTGCAGAACCATAGGGAATTTTGAGGAAGAAATATGGTGATGGAGGAGTCAAAAATTTGCCCCCAGTGCCTTGATTGTAATTAAGATGACTAATTTTTAAGTTTTGTTCTGCCACAACTTATTAACTAAAATATATAGGACTTTTAAAGGAAATTCCTAGTTTTTTCCTAATGGTACAATAATTACCAACACAGTACTGACCTCTGCTGGGGACATCTCTCCTTGTTAGATGGATCATGACTTGTGAAAAAGTCAAATATGCTAAACCAGACACCTTTGAGGGCCTGACACGTTACCAAATTCAATCTCTATGAAAAGAAAGGTAAAAGGTAGGAGCTTTCTGAAATCAAAACCTTCATCATCTTTAAGTGGGAATTGGATCTAATTATACTTGGCATTTTGAAAACTAGAGAGTAGAAATTTAGAAAAGATATCAGTGTGTGCCTTAAATGTTATAGCCCAGGATGATGATTAAGAGGACACTGAAGTAGTTTAATCGAATTGGATTTAACCATTCTGCATATTTTATTAAGGAAAGTCTTAAAATTTTTTTCTAAGCAGAAAAAATCTTTTTAAAGGTTGAACACTTTCAAAAAATTTGTATAAAGACAAAAGTCCTTGTTTTTTAAAAATATGCAGAATCAATAGGCAGGATTCTGTGTGCCTCTCATCATGGTTTATTTAAGAACTCATGTGAAGTAGCTCTCAGCCACATGACTCTAACATTCAAACATCCCTCCAATAACTTGACTTTGATTTTTAAACACTTTGAATCCAAAATACTCCTGATTAAAAATTAAACATGCATAGATATAGAAATCAGTAACTAGAAATAAACTGGAATCATAGGCTCTCAGAAAATCAGAGATTGCATTTTATCCTGCACAACTATTTTTAGCAGTAAATGATTCTGCTATCTGGGTAAATGATCACTGAACTATTTGTTGCTAGGACCCCCTCAAAGGTCAAGAGTGCTTAGTGGAAACAGAGAGTAAAAGGGCTCTCCATTCCCATGTTGGACTAGTCTACAGCAATCAAAATAAAATGCTTCAATTTTAAATATCAATTAGAGTTTGCTTATTTCTCATAAAAATAATCTTTAGTCCTATGATTTTTTAGAAAATAAAGCTCTATTTGTTTTACTAAACATAGAGCAATCTATTACCAAACAAATTACATACTACAAGAGAAATGCTGGCAGCAATCTATAAATTTGTGTGCACCAGAAAACAGGAGAAAAGCTTTGCTTACATATTTAGGAAAGGCTCTAGATACTGTATGTATCCTCAATTGGGACAGAAGAACCCCAAAGAGGAATAATAAAGTAAAAAGACCTAGTCAAATACATGTATTATTTTTTTGTTTTGGAAATAGGCACACTGGGTGAATGAAATTTATGAAGAACATAATTTGTTCTAGATCTGCAAATAAAAAATAATTTCCTCGATGATTCTACAAAGTAGAATTTTCAAAAACAGAAATTTTAAAGCAAAACCTTAGACTCACTAGGAAATGATGAAACTGACATAGCAACACAAATATGCATTAAACAAGTAAAAGTGACTTTTTAAATTGGGTTAGTATCCTATTGTCCCATTATGGCTCCCATGTTATTCCTTCCAATCAAAAGGGAGAATATTTTGGTGAACTAGATACTGAAACATAAAAAGTCCATCAGTAGGTACTCCTGAGGCTATTAAATTAATGAATATATCCTCCATATATCCCAGGCAGTATATTTGTTTTACAAAATTAAGTAATATATACATTTCCAAGTTGATACAGATTATCAAATTCTGTTTATTAATGTGGTCCCAGATCCCAATATTCAAAACACTTAGGTACCATGAGCAAATATCTTTAAAACCTAATAATCATAGGTTTGGTTTGCCTAGAAGACCTAACATGCAATGATGTTATAATATTATACTTTTTGCAGGTTATATATATTAGGCAAGAAAATGCCAAAATGATGGTAAATATAAATTACCATATTAGAATCTTCCATGTTTCATTCTGAAGTGAGTACTTCAGAATAATAACATTATGGATATAAACAGAATCTCTCCTTAATAATGATTTTTAGAGCTGGATGCAGTGGTGCATGCCTGTTATTCCAGCAACTCAAGGGTCAGAGGTAAGAGGATTGCAAGCTCAATGTCAGACTAAGCGACTTAGCAAGACTGTTTCAAAATTTAAAAAAAAAAAAATTAAATGCTGGTGTGTAGCTCACTGGAAGAGTGCCCTTGGGTTGAATCCCCAGTACTGCAAGGGTGTGTAGTAGGTAATCATACTATTACCTTACTCAAGGTATTTAACATTTATAGGCTTCTTTCTTAAGGATAAAAATAAGATAATGATTTTTGACAGCAACACCCATATAACAAATAGCCATTCTAACTGTCTCCTCTTTTAATCAAGATGCATGAATTTTGTGACATTCCTAACATAAGGAGTTCCCTCTTTCTGAACATAAGCATATCACAAATATGGGTTCTTTAAAGTTACATTTCCTATAAAAATATGCAGAAACTCTTCTAGATATGGGAATCTAAGTCAATTTTGGATGATACAAGGGCTAAGTCACAATCCATACGTCAATTAAATTTGATAGAATCCCAGAGAAGGCTTCCCAGAAGGCTGCTGGAGGAACACACAGATGTGAGAAAGGAGAATGACCAGCAGTTCATACACAGAATGCATGCAACCTTGAAAATTTGGCATGGTATACTTTTTAAACCTCTGATATGAAACATTCATTTAATAAATTCTTTCTGATTCTCTCTCAGAGCAAAGATAATACCTACAATTATTACATCACACTTAAAAATGAAAGAAATTATACATAAAAATAAACTTAAAATCATAGCTCAAGGCTGGAATACTCTCAGGACATGACTGGAAGGACCCCCATCCAGAGCAGCCCTGATCAGGAACAACCAGGGGAGGTTCCCCGACCAGAGTAGCCCCACTTTCCTGATGATCTGTGTGCCTGTTGGGGCCTCTTTTAGCCCCACTGGAAGGTGCTCAGGACACAACCAGTAGGACTCCAGTCTGGAGTAGCCCTGCTCAGGAACAACCAGAGGTAGTTCCCCGCCTGGAGCAGCCCCTACCTAAAGCTCTATGTGCCTGCTAGGGCCTGTTTGAATCCTGATGGAAGGTGCTCAGGACACTACCAGTAGGACCATTGTTTGGAGCAGCCCCTACTCAGGACCAACCAGCAGTGGTTCACCACCTGGACCAGCACCACCTACCTGATGCCATGCATTACATTAGGTTCAAATTTGCAAACTTGAGCCTGGAACCAAAAGGTAGAGCAACATGAGGACCCAGGCAGAAACAGCATCTGGAAGATGGTGAACATCAAAGAATTTGTAGCTGATCTGACCCTTTGTCTTCCAAAGAAAAACCACCTGGAGAACTGCCTACCTTCCCCACAGGAAATCCCAATTCAGAGATCCAGAAGAAGCTCTTCAAAAATGAAGAATCAAACAAGGAGAGGTTCACCTAAAACCCAAAACTTCCCTAAAAAGGATGCCAAGGATAGAGGTTGAGATGAAAAACTTGAAACTATTATCAATGATCTGATTACTAAAAGGAATAATGAACTATAAAAGAAGATATAATGAAGGGACTAAGTAAGAAAACTCAAGAGATGAAAAACTCTATTATCAAAGAAATAAACATACTCCAAAAGGAAGTAACAGAGCTAAAAATCTGCATTCAATGATATGAGAAGAACCATGGAAGAATTTATAATAGACTAACTTCTATGGAAAACAGAACGTCGGCTCTTGAAAAAAGAACTTCTGACAATGAGGACAGGTTGAGCAAGCTAGAGCACACAGATGACAAAAAAGAAAAAAACCTCAAAGAACACAAACAGAATTTTAACAATATCTGGGATGAAATGAGAAGAATCAATGTAAGAGTAATTGGGATACAGGAAAAAATTGAAATACAAATGAATGCAATAAGGAACATTCTCAAGGAAATTGCTAAAGAAAATTTCTCCCATATAAAAATAGAGTCAGATATGCTCATCCAGGAAGTTTATAGGACACCCAACAGGCCTAATCAAATGAGAAGCTCACCAAGACACATCATATTAAAAATGTACAACAGGGAAATCAAGGAAAGAATATTGAAAGTGGCAAGGGAGAAACACCAAATCACATTCAGAGGCAAACCAGTAAGAATCACATCTGACTTTTCAGTTCAGACTCCGGAAGCAAGAAGATCATGGAAGGAGATCATTCAATGCCTGAATGAACATAACATGCAGCCAAGAATACTATACCCAGCAAAACTCAGCTTCAAATTTGAGAGGGAAATAAGAACTTTTTATGATAAGAACAAACTTGTAGCATTCGTGAACAGAAAGCCAACATTATATAGAATTCTCAAAGATAAATTCCAGATAGAAGAACAAGCAAAGATTCCTCAAAACCCACAAACAGAGGAAATTCAATAAAGGTACATGCTATCAATAGACAATTAAGACAGCACAGAATTTACTAATAAAACACAATGAATATGAACCAGAACCATATAACAATTCTAACACAGAATGTGAATGGTCTCAACACACCAATCAAAAGATACAGACTAGGAGAATGGATCTAAAAACAAAATCCAACAATATGCTGCTCACAGGAAACCCATCTTACAACCAATGACACCCACAGATTAAGGGTGAAAGGATGGAAAAAAATCTACCAGGCTCACGACCCAAGAAAGCAAGTTGGAGTTGCAATTCTTATATCCAACAAAGTGGATTTCAAACATAAATTAATCAAAAGAGATAAAGAAGGCCACTACATCCTAGTAAAGAGAACAAAACAACAGCAAGAAATAACCATAGTAAATATATACTCTCCAAACACTGAAGGCCCCAACTATGTGGAAAAATTACTCCAAGATATAAAACCACTTGTGGACTTCAACACAATAGTACTGGGAGACTTTAACACTCCTGTATCACCAATAGACAGATCATCAAATCAAAAAAACAACAAAGAGATTTCCAGT
>PVKS010013268.1:0-51373 GCA_004027875.1 Aplodontia rufa | reverse complement strand
GGACCTGCAGGTCAGATCCAGCCCATGCCTGCTTTTGTAAATAAAGTTTTATTGGTACACAGCCATTCCCATTCATTTACATATTGTCTGTGGCTACCTTTGTGCCATTACAGCACAGGTGACTGGTTGTCACAGACTCTGTGGCCTAGAAAACCAAAAAGCTTGACCATCTGCCCCTTCATAAACAGCTGATTATTTTATTAGCTATTAAACCCCATCATCAGAATGGTGCCTGATCTACAGTAAGGACCTCGTAAATGTGTATCTAATTGAATTTAGAAACAAAAATAGTCAAATATTATCATGCATAAGAGTTTATTCAAGCCTATACAGTTCAAGCAAATTTTACCTAAAGTTTTGGTTTGTCTTGAAATGATTCAATCATAGTATGGTTGATTGAAGTCTTCCTTAAAACAACCAATGATATTTTTTATAAGGTCCCCAAAGGGCCCTGCCCGCCTGCTACCTGTTATGCGTGCAGACCAAGGGCCTCTGTCCATGTAAGTTAATTTCAAAAGAACCTGAGGATTCTTCACCAAAATGCACTTCTCCAGAGTGATGGCCAAAGGCAGCAGGACTGGTAAGTAAAGTTAAAAAGTCTAGGTTCTCCCTTGGACATCCTGTGAACCCCCCCATTGGCATTATCATTCATGTGTAAATCACTCCATCTATAATACAAAATCACATACACTATGTTACATACCACATATATGGTATGTGCACCTATTTTATACACATGTACATGCATAATGATTGATCTTCCCATTAATAACATTTCAGGAGGCTCCTGTGGTCTTCAGAATCAATATTATTTTCATAATATTTAATATAAATATGCTGTGATGTTACCTCTTACCTCATGCTCATTTTATATGTAATAGAATTTGGATTTTTTCATTGCTAAGGTTGCATCTTAATCTCTTCTCTGCTACTTATAATAGCACTTATTTATTGATGGTCTTCCTTGTATCAGGTACTGTGTGATTTCTTTCCTTTTATTCTAAGTGATTATTCTCATTTGGTAGAAATTTGACCTCAGAAAGATTAAGGAAGTTCTCCACGGTTCACAGCTAGCAAGTAGCAGAACAAGGATGGAAAACAAGGTTTTTTCCTTTGATTCTCAAGCAAAGGTCCTCTGCTCAAGCCTACCTTGCCCTCTGCTACCAATCAAGACTCCCTTAGTCCCCCTCCCATCATCTCCCACATTGCAATCTCTTGTTTGTTTCATCAACACATTAAAGTCAGTGAATGCCGAAAGCCAGTTTAATGAAGTGTTAACGCCATCTCTAGAAGGCTGGAATTTTGATTCCTAGTTGTCCCTGTTCCCCATGCTTGTTCAGGTGACAGCATCTCTCTACTGGCCAAGAGATGTATTGACCGAAGCAGACAAGCCTCACTCCTGAGAGCAGCGTGCTCTTTTCCAATCTCACCCAGAAATGCAACACTTACAATGATGTCCCATCAAGGGATTTCCCTTGGATAACCCATCCAAAGAGCAGCGCCTCCCAGAATAGGTGAAAAGAGGCTTTGGGTTCCATGTTCCAGCAATTTGCACCTGGCATGATCAGAACACCTGGGATTTTGCTTTGAGTGGATCAGAGATGGAGGCGAGACCCCACCTTACCCATCCTGGCATCCTCATACCAAGCATAGTAACTAAAGCATATTAGATAGCCAAAAATATTTCCTAAATAAAAATTTTCCCATTGGATGTTTCTAATGTCTTATTTCCATTTAACCTAAGCATTTATACCCACTTCATAAATGTAGAGGCCGTGTCTTTTAATGGGATGTTTAGAGGACTTTCTGAAGAGTCAGGCAATATATCTAATAGGTTTGCAGACCCAGGAATTGGAGTGAATTAAGGAATCAGGGTTGGGTAAGAATGAAGTGTTATCAGAAAAGACCATGAATTAGAGTCCCTTATCACCAGCCACTTAGAAAAAAAGTCAGTTCCTCGACTGAGGATGGAGAAGGCCATCGGCTATCTAACCGAGTACGCTCTGCTTGAGAATGGTGTCCACCCCAGAAAGCAGCCTGGTTGCAAAATTCACAAAACCAACCTTGTCTCTTCTTCATGCATCTACCGCTAAACACACCGAAATCGGTGTTTTCTGTTGTACAGGTGGTGTCAGCAAAACCAACTTGTTCCTGCCCCAGGGGAAAAGCTGCACCGGTCACTAGCAGCTGAAAGTAGGAGAAGCACAATCCATTCATAATTTCTGAAGAGTACCACCCAAAATATGTCTACCACACCAGGCGACAGTCCCACTGCTTGTGTGGGCTGCTTGCTATATTTTGATTTTAACAAAGAGCCACTTTAATTATCATACACAATGCAGCAGTGAGACCGAGGTTTTCCATGAAGCAGTCTCTTCTTGGAGACTAGATGTTAGATTCAGTATTGTCTAACCACTCATCGACTCCAGTGTGATGTAGAGTTTTATTGGCAGTATTGGTAAGGATCAGTAATTGAAGGGATTTCAGTGAAAGGCACGTAAAGATGACACTCAATCTTAAAAAAAAAAAAAAGTCTGCAAGAAGTTGTTTAAATTACGGTATGTGAAGGACACTCAAGACAAAGGGTCTGCTGGCTGGAAGAAGCGGCGAGGGAGCCATCCTGGTTCATGGAGATGTTCAGCCTGCTGCAGACTTGGACTCTCCCTGGTCACAAGTCTTCTACGTTGCGCACTGTTTGGGGTTGGATAGTGTCCCCAAAGTGTCGAATTCATCTATAACTTCTGAATATGACCTATTTTGAAATAGAGTCTTGGCTGATGTAATTAGTGAACCCCAAATACAACGCATGATTGACTTAGAAGACTGTGTGATGACGCAAGGACACACAGAAAAGAAAGAAGGTCGTGTGCCAACGGAGGCTAAGCGTGGAGTGGCAGCTGCCAGTCAAGGGAGGCTAAGGATTGCAAGCAACATCACAAGCTGGGAAAAGGCAAGGACGTTCTTCCCCCAGAGCCTTCGGAGGGAGTATGGTCTTCCTGATGCCTAGATTTTTATACTTCTCACCTCCAAAGCTGGGAGAGAATAAGGCTTTGCTGATTCAAGCCACCAAATTGGCCCCTGGGAAGCCAATGCCAGCAGCTAGAGTCAGCTCAAGCAGGCCCTGTCACACAACCTGGACCCAGCGCAATTGTTCCTTTATAAGGAGAACCGAGGAGCCAGAGCGAACCCCCACTGTCTGCAGCACTCCTTCCATCACTGGCATGCCCAGAACTGTGTGTGACCAGCTCCCTGGATCCAGGCTCCTAGCCTGGACTGTGAATGCCAGGAGAGCGTGGAGCGATGCCTTACCCCACGCCCAGCATAGGCACAGCTCCCCAGTTAAGAACCTCAACGATTCCTACCTCACCAGGCTGCTGCCACTGCTACAGCAAAGTCTAAGAACATAATTGTGCTTTGGGGGACAGACAAACTTTTTCATCACCTCGTTGAAGAAGTTTTGTTTTTATAGGTCTAGGGGACTACTCTGCATTTGTGCTTATTGTCTGGTCCAGAGCTACAAAGACAAAGTCAGTATGAAAAGATATTTTTCTAAGCTGACTGAAGTGCGTTTTTTAAATTTTTTCCACATTTCATTGGTGCATTATAGTTGTACATAATGGTGGGGGTTGCATATCACATTTTTGTACCTGCACACAATGTAACAATATGATTTGGCCGATCATATTATTTTTTGACTGGGAAAGGCATCTGTAGTTTTGTTAACAGAATGAAAATCTCCATCTAGTTGCCCCCTGAAAAGCTTTCATAACAGATTTGTAATAATAGGTGTGACTCATTAATTTATTCATCAAAGAATATTTGTTAAATATATGTTAAATATGTGATTTTATGTTCACAAATTATCTCAATAAGGCTATGTGAGGGCTGGAGTGGTGGCTCAGCGGTTTCGGTGCTTGCCTGGCAAGCACGAGGACCTGGGTTCAAACCCCAGCACCATGTACACAACTAAGTGTTGGAGCAACTAAGGCCATGTGAAAAACTAAATAAAGTTGTTTCTCTCTTTCTCTGTCTCTCTCACTGCCCCTCTCTCTTAAAAATAATAATAATAATAATAATAATAAGGCTATGTGAGCAATGTAGCTGAGTTGCCCCTAGGGATAGAAACTGGGGCTTACTTTTCACTATACTGTTTTTTAAAAGCCACCTACATGTATGAAATGTTTAGAATAAATAAATAAATAAAGCTAAAAATTTTAACATGGTTTCTCTAAAACAATCTTTTAAATAGATATTTATTGAGCACTTATTACAAAAAGACAACCATCCTTACTAGGGAGCATACTTTTTTTTTTTTTTTTTTTTTTTTTAGGGCTGAGGACCAAGCTTGGGGGCCTTGCACATGCTAGGCAAGCACTCTGCCACTGAGCTGAATCCCCAACCCCAGGAGCACACGTTTTTAAATGAGGTAGGCACCATCAGGAACCTCCTACGATGGAAAGCGTAGTCTAATGGAGGAAACCATCCATAAACTTATATTCACACAAATAATTATGCAATTACAAATTTGATAATCCTTTAAAAGGTAAGATCTTGGTGCTATAAGAAAGATAATAATCTGGGCATGGCGGTGCTCATCTGTAATTCCAGCATCTAGGGAGGCTGAGGCAGGAGGATCACAGGTTCAAGGCCAGCCTCAGCAACTTAGCGAGGCCCTGTTTCCAAATAAAAAATAAAAAGGTCTGGGGACATGACTCAGTGGTCATGGGCCACTGGGTTCAATCCCTGGTATCCATAATAATAATAATGAGGGACCCAATGAGACTGGAGCATCACTGGAAATCTCGGAGGTATTAATGTTTCATCTGAAGGAAGCCGAAAGCTAACCAGACTCAAAGGAAAGGGTGGTCAAGCTGAAGCAAAATAAGGACACGGTACATTCCTCCTGCAGTCCTGTTGACCTTTCATTCAACAAATGTTCATCAAATACCTGTCTACTCCATGCCTAGCACTGTTCGCAATGAGAGATTCGGTAGTGAACAACAGAGCTTTCACAGCCACCTTATGGAGCTTGAATGCTTTTAGGTCTCCTGTAGATATTTAAAGCATCGCTTTGGAGAGGTGGAACGTGTCAGAGAGCAGAGCAGCACCGGGATGATGAGCTTTACGGGGCCGCATTGCCGTGTGCCTGCCAGTGTTTGTTTACCTGTCCTGGATGGCGCAGCGGCAGCTCTTCTACTCCGCAGCAGTGGCAGGTTCACAGGAAACCAAGAACTGGGAAGGCATATTTAATCTCAATGTTTTGACTACGATCCTTGTTTTCTTTTTTTAAGAGAGAGAATCAACTTTATTTATTTTATCTGGGTTTCATTTTTCTGACACTTAGCTGTATACATGGTACTGGGTTTGAACCTGGGTCCTCGCACATGCCAGCAAGGGCCGTAACCACTGAGCCACTGCTCCAGCCCCCTTGATTGCTATCTTAAAAAAAAAAAGTTAGTAAATAAACTGCATTTCACCAAGAGGAGCAATTGGCTTTGCAGCAACAACTCGCACGCCGTCACACAGTCGGGGCTATTAAATGATACCAGAATGAGAAGAGGCACCACATGGACGTACTGACTCGGTCGACATCGTTTCTGTTACAGTTTTATTTTGCCATGTTCCTCTTTAAGGACACTACCACGGCCCTCCTAGCAGCTCATTGATTATTTTTTTCTTTATGATTTCTGACTACGAGAGAACAGAGATCACCAAAATTATTAAAATGGAGATCATATGTCTGCAATTATAAAAGTTCTTACCACATTTACATTTTTCACATTTTCCCAAGAAATGCTTCCTTGCATATAGTTAGCAACTTATGCCATTATATATGGAGACAAGAGTAGATAGATGTAAGTTTCCTACTCAGCCGATTGAGTTGAATCGACCCTTTGGGGAAAAAAAAATACTTTCATCCTCTTATCCACATTCACTTTCCTCTTAAAGTCCATAACATGAAAACCTGATGTCTGAGAACCCTGAAGGATCCACTCAGGCAAGGTTCCTGGAGAGATCTTGACCTTCTCCGTCATTAGGTTGATGAAAAAGCAGAGACAAGAGAGGTGGAGCAATCCTAGAAAGGCAAGAGTTACGCAGCATATGAATGTCAAGATCAAGACAAGACTCTGCACAGCCAGACATAATGTACAGATCACTTAAATAAAATACTAAGCAAACAACAAGATGTGTGCTAATGTGGCCCATCCTTGAACCTTCATGAATTACCAGAATACGTGCATCTCATGGTCTTCATCCAAAAAGTGAGAAAGCAGCTTCCCCCTTTCTCTCTTTTGTGAATAGCTAAGGAATCAGGAGATCTGATTATTTGAGGAATGATGAGCTACTAAGGCTAGGTGTCACATGGGTAATGGTTACTTTGCCATTAGGCAAAGCACTCAGCCCCACCACTGGTGGGAACCCCAGGATGAAGCCACGCTGATTAGAGGCTCGCTGGATGAATCCCTCCGTTCTATCCTGTGTATTTGGAATGTGCTGTGACCGGATGCTGATTTGAAGAATGTCATGGGTTTATTAGAAGGGACAGGCATACAACCCAAAAAAAGCAAAAATCAACTTCGTTCATGAGTTATTTGGTAAAAATCGAGTAAAAGCTCATCCAGAAAGAAGAGCAGTCTTTTGCTCAAAAAAACCTCAAGAAAGATCACATAAAAATCAAGGTCTGGCAAAATGGAAGTGATAGCTGTCCACACGTTTTAAAGACTGAAGTGGAGAACTCTCGCTGAGCTTCAAGTCCATCCGGACCAACTCAACAGAGGTCATAGCTATGGGCTGGGCGGGGCTGTGCATTTGGGTGTAGATTTCTTAACAATGAGGCAGAAAGAAGTGAAGGGAGGGATCTGTCTGTTCTTCTAACTGGTCCCTAAAATGTGCCTGGCTCTTTGGTGTGCCGTTTTACTGAAGTCTAAATGACCCTGTATCGTTTAGCCCTGCTAAGCCTGCATAACACAGTTCACCGCGGTCTTCCATTCTGCCAGGGTGGGTCCAACATTGAACTTGGCTGAAATGCGATTGTCTTCCCTTCTCCCTCTCTCTCTCTCTCTCTTTCTCTCTCCCTCTCTCTCTCTCTCTCCCCACCCCCAGCCCTTAGCACCTTGGATCTCCTCCAAGACAAGTCACAAGTCCTGAGCAGCCATCCTTAAGAGAGGAGGAGCTCAAACACAGGAAAAATAAGTGTGATCCAGAAAGATGTTCAAAAGAAAGTTCTTGCTTCATGGACGTCAAAAACCTAGAATTTCTAGAACAAGGGAAAAGGGAGCGGTAGTAAGAAATAGTCATGGAAAACCTGGTATATAAGGAAAGTAATTCGGGTCATTAAGAACTAGAAAAACACTGGGATTCCCATCTCCATTCGTTGTTATTTTAACTCATAGTTAATAAGACTTAAATCTACTTCACTCCTCCATATGGGGCATGCAAATTAGGTAAATGTCACTTTGGATTCCAGCCATATCAACTGAAATTCTCCAAAGGGACGCCAGCCCTTCACAAGTGCCACGTTAATGCTCCTTCTTCCAGGAATATAAGGCAAAGCCGGAGACGTCCAACCTGTTTTCAGCAGAAAAGTTTAAAATGGTGGAAGTTTTGAGGACGATGCTGTCCACCATAATTTGATGCTTAGATCTGTGTGTGGTGCAACTAGTTGTTAAGGACCAGTACAGGCTCTGGCTACATTCCACTACTTAAAAAGGTCCCCGTGGAGCACACTCGGAAGCCCGCAGAGTGACAAAAGGATTTTGCACTGGGTGGAGGGGGTTCACGCTTTGGAAGAGTCTGTTATAGATGAGAATCCATTGCTGATTTCAAAGGCTGTGTTTCTGGAAACATTTTAACGTCCTCCCTCGGTTGGAATCATCTGTGTCCAAAATAACAAATGGTCCCGTACTTTTTCCCCTTCTGAACCTCAGGACGCTTGACTTTTTGAAGTTGATGGACGGTGGTGTGGAAATCGTGAGGGAGGTCCAGGGAAGAATAAAATCAGCCATTCAAAGCTGCCAGCCACCCCTGGACCCCCTCGCAATTGCTATTTCCATGTAGCAGAGTTTTTTTCATTCTAAAGCATTCTGAGATATTTTCATGGTGTTGTGGCTAACCATTTTTAGTCAGTTAAAAAAAATGCCTTTATCACCTCCCACCAGGAAACTCATGGAACACACTGTCGGAGATGCTGCAACTTTTTTTCCCCCATTTTTCTCCTTTAAAAATATTAATGGTAAGCATTAGAAAAGAAAGTAAAAACATTTAATTTGGTGCTCAGACAGTTTAGTTTGAAATTAAGAATCGTACCTATAACCGTGCATAGCGAGGAAACCTGATCGTTTTGGTTACGCGGCAGGGCAGGTGCCAAGTTCTCTCTCCCACTGAGTGGGCACAGAGAAAGTGCCATCGTGCACTGGTGCTAAAGCCTTTGAGTGGATGGCTCGGAGTGACAAAATTAAAAAGCTCTGGCTCTTAAACAGAAGGATGAGAGATCAGAAGAGAGCGGTAGACAGGGTAAATGAGGCGCCCAGGCCCGACAGCCCCTTAGCTTGGAAGAAAGCAGCCTGCCTTGAACAGGAGGGGCACTCCCTGTTTTGTGCCCTCTCAGCTCCTTTCCATTTTCAGAAATGAAATGCAGGACTCTCTTCCATCCAGCCTTCCTTCCAAAGCCCCGGACAGAGTGAGTGTGGCCATAGGTAAGAGGGACAGGTCATCCAGATGCTCTTGGTGTTTCCCCCTGGCAGCTGAGAGTCCGCACTCAACTTGCAGCAGCTCATGGAACCCGCCTGCATCCAGGGCAGCCCGGAAACTGGTAAAAGATGCTTGGTTTGCTTCGCTGTGTGTGCTCCATACACCACGGTCCACTTCCAGTCTCTGACCGGAGGTAAAGATGGCGCCAGTTCAAGACCATCCTCTCCCGCTCCTGGCCACTGTCATGGTGGGAAGAAATACACATGAATACAATATAAGTTTTTTCTTTTTCTTAAAAAAAGACAAAGAAATAAATAAAATTAAGTTGGAGCAAAAAAGAAAAAAGAAAGAAAAAAATAGGGAAAATAAAACCAGGACGGCAATGAAATTCTTTTTAGAAAGAGCTCAGTCTATGCTAAGTGCCAACAACAGCTTTCCCCTCCAAGTGGATCACGACTCTCCACAGACTGTAAGAGAAAGGGAATTTGCTACCTAGAAGGGAGACTAGAACACGCGGCCAAGTTTCTACCTCTAGGAAGTTTCGTTTCTTTAAAAGCTTTAGTAAATGAAGACGCCTGACCAGTGGTGAACGGTGGGCAGCAGTGAGCTCATAGGTTAAAGTCATAACTTGCCCCCAGGAATTCATACACTGACATCCTAACCACCAGGACCCCATCACGTGACCTGATGTGGAAATAGGGTCACTGCGGTTGTACTTAGTTACCATGAGATCACACTGGAATAGAGTGATTACCCAGTCCAAACGGACTGCTGTCCTTGTTTTAAAAACACCATTGCAGAAAGAGACTCACATGGAAGGGAGATGAGATAAAGAGACACATGGAGCAGATGGCCATCTATAAGCCAAAGAGAGAGGTTGGAACAGACCCTTTCTCCACAGCCCACAGAAGGAGCCACCCCCGCCATCTGTCACCTTGGTTTGGACTTCTTGTGTCCAGAACTGTGAGACAATAAATTTCTGTTCTTTGAACCACCCAGTTTGTAATACTTTTTTATGGCAGTTCTAGCAAACTAATATACGTAGTCTTTTGGGAATAAGATAGCATTACGTAAAATTAAAAACTAACATCTATTGAGCTATTTCTGTGTGCCAGAGCCTAGTCCTTATTTAATGCCTCACTTCTTTTCATCTTCACAATTGTGATCTTTAGTTGCATCAGGATGTAATGGCTGGAGCTGTGGCAGCCATCTATGTCCATGAGTGGGGACAAGACTGAAGACTGAAGCCAACATCTTGAGCATATCAGTGTGGAAAGGCAGAAAAAAAAACTCTGGGTCCCCATGATGAAACTGAATTAACCAACTCTAGAATCCTCCATCCTGAGACATCTTACAAAAAACATGTGATAATATCTCTCACTTAAACCACATCTTATTGAAACTTTTGTAACTTGAAGTTAAGAACTGATCCATTTCCTTCTTTTTTTGCCAACTTCCTCTGAAGGTAAAAGTTATGCTGCTTTCAGTTTTGCATTTGTAGATCCGACCACAGGGACCAGCATATGGAGGTAAAATTCACCCAGTGTTTGTTGAATAAGCAGATAGGTGAATTTCTCTTTAAACAGCTATCAGTGGCATTTAACAGATGGAGAGATGGAAACTATGAATTGGACTTGTTTGTTGAAGATCATGCAGTGATTCAGGAGTGGGAAGGGCCCCCTGACTACCTCATTTTCACACTGCCTTCTGTACCATGTTGTATAATTATGGAATTCTCTTCATAATATTCTCTCCCTAATCCTCTCTGCTCGTTCTTCTCCCCAGTACTTTCAACCTGTATCTGATGCGTCTTTGTGTATTTGTGCATTGCTTAGAATTATTTACTCTGTCTGTAAATACTCTCTACCTGTTCATATAAGAGTCTTGAAACCAGGGCCACATATCTGCTATTTCTGCTGTGCAGTACCTGATAGAGCTCGCATTTAATTTGGCAATAAATAAATTCCTCTGGGTAATGATGATATCTGAAAATATAAAATGAATTCCACAGAGAAATAAACTTCTCTTCTCAGCCCATATCCTACATCTTCTTCAGAAGGGAACGGCTAAATGGGAAATGAATAGGATGGGAAGCATTTTGAACTCTGTGGTCTGAGCCACCTTTTTTAAGTTGTGAATTCCAATCCTTAGCACATTGGACAGGTGTAGCTGTGAAGAAGAGATTCTCAGATGCCCGAAATGAGGGTAACTCTTTTGAGACCATATGTGTGCATGTGGGCCTGGTCAATGTGGAATGACCCTTTGGAACTGTGGTCTTGACCTCCAGTTGCTAGTGGTCATTTCTATAGAGATGTCGCACTCTGGCCTCAAATTCAACATGTTTATTAAAAAACCTCATGATTGCCTATGCACAAAAGTTGGCTTCCTTCCCTGGCTTTACAAATCTTGTCTCCCTTGTTCCCATCTGTGGGGTCACAAACTATACCATTGGGGCTGGAGCGGTGGCTCAGTGGTGCTTGCTGGGCATGTGCACGGATGCGGGTTCGAACCCCATACACAATGGAATGTCAGAGCAAAGACAGCCACGTGAAAACCCAAATAAAACTGATTCTCTCTCTCTCTCTTTAAAAAAAAAAAACTATGTCATTGATCCACCTTTCATGTATAGCTGAACCCTGTCCCGTTGCCCATAAAATACTTGTGATCCATTGCCAGTCTTTTCTGTTCCGCTTATCTCCACCTGCCTTCTTGCCTTGAATCCCTTGTTTGCCCCATGAAATCTACCCTTGCATGCAAAACAGTCTCCCTTAAACATTCCTGCAGGATGGTGGTCAGTCCGTTTTCCAGCTCTGAGGAGCCTGAGTGGTTCGTAAACGATCGGAATTACGTCACACAATTCTGGCAATGAGTTGCTGCTTCTGTTTCTGTTTTTGTTTTATAGCTGAGTGGAGGCTGGAGAAGGGGAGTGTTACTGGCTTCTGGGCTCTGAGGCCAGGGTATGGCTGCACATTCTGCAATGCACAAAGGGGGCTTCTGTCTGTTGCAAGATGCCAAGAATGCTAAGATTAAGAAAACCTACACTGGGTGGCTGGTGCCTGTAATTCTAGCTACTCAGGAGGCTGAGGCAGGGGGGATCACAAGTTTGAGGCCAGCCTCTGTAATTAGCAAGACCCTGTTAAAAAAAAAAAAAAGCTGGAGAGGGAGCTCAGCAGCAGAGCACTCGCCAAACCTGCTCTGGCCTTGGGTTCTAAACCTAGTCTGTTAAACATGGACGCCAGTGAAGAGACTCCAAGTTCAGCTCCCGCTCTTCTGACTCCACTGACACTCCCAAAGGCTGCTGCATCTCCCTGTGTCCCCTAAGGTATGGGGGCCCCGTGCTAAGAGCCTCCTCAGGTCCCTGCGTTTCTTCTGATTGGTCTTCCTTATTCTGTAAGGTTTGCTGACTTGGAGGACAGCCTTCAGCCTTCAGATGCCGAGTCGGGTATTCTGTGATGCTCCTTGTATGTGGATTTCTCTGATCAGATAGAAGGTGGCTACCAGGACTAGAGCTGATGATCCCAAGGACACCTTGTCTACCAAGAAAATTTGTGCCTGGCGGGGTCCTCCGTGGTCCACTGGTGGCTCATGTTCCCAAGTGTCCTCAGCCCATTTGACACCGAGGAATATGCCTGTGTGTATTCAGAAAACCAAGACGCTGGATTTTGTTTGATCAAGCCAATATTTTAGGTTGTAAATGTGTTGACAAGGTCAAGAATCACCCTCCCGGGGCTGGAGCAGTGGCCCAGCATGCGCAGGTACACGGGTTCAAACCCCGCACCCACGTATGCAGCTTAGTGTCGGAGCAACGAAAGCCATGTGAAAAACTCAATAAAAAATTGATTCTCTCTGTCTCCCCTCTCTCATTGTCCTTCTCTTTTTATTAAAAAAAAAAAAATTATCCTATCCTTACAGCTGAACCTATTTGGAATAGCTGATGGAGGCAAATTCCAGAGAGAAGGACATTTTTCCAGAGACTAACATGATTTTGTTTTGATTTAATAATATGAAAGTATGAACTTAAAAAGATTTATAATATAAAACATATTTATACATTAGAAAAGTATACATATTTACAAGTAATTTATAACTATAAAATTTATTTTACATATTGATATGATTAGTCATACTTATGATATCGTTGCAAATGCATATGATGTTATATATTTAATATATTACTTATATAACTATTTTACATATATATTATGTATTTATATTTTATATATTACAAATATATTTGTAATATTTTATGTTAAAATATATTTAATATATCTATATATAATATTTTATATTATAAATAATTTGTATTTGCTTTAATAAATTTATATGTTTTATATAGTATAAGATTGATAATATATGTTCATTGAGGAAAATCTTTAAATATAAGTAAGTGTACAGCACAAATTAAAAATAAATCTTAATCCCATCATTCCAAGATCACCACTGTTAACATTTTGATAAATTCAGTTTTTAAAAACAAATACACAGGGGCCAGAGCGGTGGCTCAGTGGTTTCGGCACTTGCCTCACATGCACAAGGACGTGGGTTCAAACCCCAGCACCACGTGCACAGAGAAGTGTCAGAGCAACAAAGGCCACATGAAAAACTAAGTAAAAATTGATTCTTTCTTTCTCTCTCACTGTACCTCTTTAAAAAAAAAGAGAGAATACACATATTTTAATATGTAAAAATTATTAAAATGAAATATAATAAAAGGTGAAGAGCACTGTAAATTCAAACATTTTGCTTTTATTGAAAACACAAATTCTCATTGCAGATCTAAGACTATATAACATGACAAAGATTACTTTCCCTTCTGGCTGTCCCTCAAGTCTCTCCTCAAGTATCTCATTGACATTTTCCTACGGAGATAACTGCATTTCTCTGGTCTTTTTCTACTCATGAGCCCACGTGCATCTTTTACTTTTAGGAAGGAGCCACACATTCTGATGCCTCTTAGGCTCCCACGGAGCACCTCCCGCATGGCTTCCTCCCTACACTGGAGTGCCATCGAACAAGCTCCCCAAGCTCTGCTAGCCCATCTCCCGCAGCGGCCCCTTGGGTCCTTTCCATTTTCCCTCCTACAAGCTCTTTGCAAAGAATGTTTGTGTATATATTTCCTTTGTTTCTTTTGTAAATTTTTCCATCAGCTCAATCTGAAAAGTGGAAACACTGAGTTTAAAAATTAATAATATAAATTTTGTTAGATGATGCCAGTCTGCCCTTCAAAATATCTTCTGATTAGCTCTTAAAAATGCATTTGTTTGGATCCACTTTGCTGAAAATTAGTAGCTTTAGTTGAGGATCAACATAAACCACTACTATTTTAATTTTAATACATTTGTAGTATATTGATCGGTCAAAATGATATTCCGGACTGACTTTTAGATTGAGATGAGTCTAGTCTTAGCTCTGTGCAGAATGTCTCCCACTGGACATGGTCAGACTGTCCTTAATGTCTGAATAAGCAGCCATCGAGCTCCCCATAAGAAAAACAGCAAACCTTGGTGTCTTTGGAGTGGGAGAGGTTGCGCTAGACTCCTACATCATTTGCTGTGTCTTTCTAGAAACCGCATAATTTCTGAGTCTTCATTTTCTTTTCTGCAGGAAATAATTGTATTAAGGACTACTTTGTGGAGAGACTTGAAGGACTAAATTGAAGCTCTTTTCTGCAGGGCCTCGCACACAGTAGGCATTTATTGACTGCGTTGCCCTGAGGTCTGTAACAGGTAGATGGATCAAAAAGGAAGCCTATTATTACGTATTTTCCACTAAGAGAGGCCAAAAGGTATGTACCAAACCCAAACTCCTCTTCCACATCAGGCAGGGCCTTGGCATTGGTTGACTTGATGACTTTCTTTTTTTTCTTTTAGCCACTGAGCTAAATCCCCAACCCCTTGACTTGATGACTTTCAATTCATCCTTATTGTTTGCGTTCCCTAAATCTGCACACAATAACAGTGGAAAGTGAGACTTCTGGATTTCCCTGAACCGCAACCAGATGTATCTTGAAACAAATAGAGACCTTTCCACCAAGTGTTGATTGACAGGGTTATAAACAATATCTTTAGAGTAAATCAGATGAGGAGCATTCTGCATGGCAGTAAAGAAATGTCATTGTGGGACAACTGAGATCCATGTTATTTCTATTCATCGATTCATCTGTCTGTCTCTATCTACCTATCATCTATCTACTTATCAGTCCTGTCCATAGTTGCACAAAGTCTTGCTCCCATGAGTCCACCAGAGCCATGCAAAGGTAGCAGCCAGAAATTCCACATAAGAATGAAATGAGTGACAGTAATTGGAAGTAATTTCAGTGGAAGGGATATGAAAAAAGTAGCTTTTTATCATTCATTCTCTTTTATTAATAATACAAATGATCATTTGTTACACAAGTATATTTTGACAGTGGTCCAACACTTTAAAAATATTCCCATGAACCAGTTACAAAACTGTGGTAATCAATTTTTCAGTGATTATACTGATTAAGGAAATTATTCACCTACTCTATTTTTCATCTCAGGTATTTTTCAAAAGTCACTTAAACCTCGTAAGCTTAAAAAAACCTAGCCATCAGCCGGTATGCACAGTACATGTAAAACTAATGGCACAAATATTATGAATAGACCCTCTTAGGAAAAAAATTGGTTTGTTTGAAGGCAGATGACATTGTAAAGAACAGTTAAGATGTCATTGGAGGGACTTGGTGTGCAACTTGATTTACTTAGCATCTTTGTCACTTTATAGATTGAGATTTGATTGATGGTAACATTAATATAGAAAGTATGTTAATATTAGAAGAGGCTTCAAGATTCCCTACTGGCAAATTCCCCCCTCCTCAAATTGCTATAATTCGGAATAAAGTATCCAGATGATACCATGCTTCTTTGAAATACTAACCCCTTGATGAAAGGATTCTTTTTTTTTTTTAAGAATCAGCTTTATCAAGGTATTCTACATATTCAATAAAATCACCCATTTTAAGTGTACATTTCAATAAGTTCTGACGAATGTATACACCCACATTTAACTACCTTCACAATCAAAGTATAAAGTATTTATCACCCTGAAAGTTCTCTGTCTCTTCCTAGTCAAATCCCCCTCTCTCTTAGCCCAAGGCAACTACCGGAAATTATTCTCAAACATTATACATTGGATTTATCCTTTCTAGAGTTTTATATAAATTGAATCTTACAGAATGTAGTATTTTGTGTCTAGCTTCTTTAACTCAGTATGATTTTGAGATTCATCTACATTGCTGCACGCAACAGTAATTCTTTCTTTTTTTATACTTTTCCTTTTCTTTTTCCTTCTTTTTAAAAATTTTAGGCTTGTTAGTATTCTATATTGTGAATATTTCAATGGTGAATCCTACTTGATTTGTTTCCAACTCTTGGCTATTATAAATCAAATTGCTTTATATGTTAATGGATGAGTCTTTGTATGGGTATATGTTTTTATTTCTCTTGGGTACATGCCTAGTGGTAGTATGGTAGGGCACATGATAACAGGATATTTATTTCCTAAAAAATTATCAAACTGTTTTCCAAAGGGTTCAACAATTTTATATCTCCATCAGTAGTGTGTGAAAACCCGGGAGTTCCATATATTTGCTACACTTGGTATTGTCAGTCTTCTTACTTTTGTAATTTTAACAGGTGCTTAGCGCTACCTGATTGTGGCTGATAACTGACAATGTTGATCATCTTTTCATCGGTCATGCATGCATCTTCTCTTGTGAAGTGTCTGTTCATCTTTAGCTCATTTTTTTTGTGGGGGGAGGTTGTACTGGGGTTTGAACCCAGGGCTGCCTTGCCACTGGGCCACATCTCCAGTCCTTCTTATTTTGAGATAGGGTCTAAGTTGCTGAGTCTCACTAAGCTGCTGAGGCTGGCCTCAAACATGAGATTCTCCTGTCTCAGCCTTCCAGTCACTGGGATGTCAGGCATGTTTTACTGTGCCCTCCTCTTTAGCTCATTGTTAAAGATCGGGGTGTTTACTGAGTTGTGAGGGCTCTTATATATTCTAGATAGAGTCCTTTATCAGATATAGTATTACAAGTATCATCTCAGCCTCTGCTTTATCATTTCATTTTTTAACATTGTCATTGGAGGGCCAGTAGTTGTGAATTTGGATGAAGAGACTTTCAAATTCTGATTTGTCTCCTCCATAGCACTGAGCTTTTTGACACAAAAGGAGATCTTTCATTTATTGACCGACTAGGAAAAGCAGACACATTGGCTCTGAGAATTCTATGTTAAAGACTGACCCTCTGGCTTGCAGTAAGTCAGTTCCACAGAGTTTTAGAAATAGTCCCATGAGGAAGAAAAAAATTAGAAAAAATTTGGCTGCTCCCATTTTATAGGAAAATACTCTGAGGTGTGAAAAACTCAAGTCCATAACCTCAGGTGACGAAGACGGCTGGGGCAGAGTAGGAAACGCAGAGAAACTAATTGGTCACAGTGATGGGTCTAATCCAAGCCCTCCAGGGTCCATGCCTGGTGCCAGACCCGTTGAGCTAAGTAATTACAACCAGGCAGGACCTGGAGGGATTAACCCAGGTTGACTGCTATCGATTCTTTTTTTTTTTTAATTAAGAAATTTAGTTGTTGAACAATCAAAAATGCTTCCAACAAAACAATATGATTATATATATATATATATATATATATATATATATTCTGAAAATTAGATTTACCCCCTAGAATCCCCCTAATTTCCCATCCTTATCCCTTCCCCCTCCACCCTCTCCCCTCCTTCCCAAAACATCTCTACGAAAGCCTTAGATTGTGTGTCACTACACCTTTTCTGGGTTTAATACACTAGAGTTGACCTCCTTTCACACCGGCCAGGGTCTAGATCCAGCCTCCACAGATGAGTGGAGACATTCGACCCTGGCTCTCTGGGTTAGGCTGACTTCACTCAGCATGATTTCTTCCATAGCCATCCATTTTGCTATCGATTCTTTGCATTTTATTTCATTTCTTTTCTTCTTCCACCCTCTTTCCTTTCCTCTTTTCCTTTTTCTATCTTCAGCTTCAGTGTAAACTTGGTTCAACTGTGCCACGTTTGGAAATTCTTTCTCCTTCTTCCCCGCACCCCGTGTGTATCTTAAATGAGGAACTCTTCTTCAAAGCTTGATTTTCATGTTGATCAGGAAAGAAAGCTTATGTGTATCATATCTCCCGATGTAGGGGAACCAAAGCGAAAACCAGAATCCGGTTCAGTACCGCTGATGTCAGGGAGGGTGGAAGGGCAGTCTGCTTAGATGGATCTGGAAGCACTGAAAATATCCCCCTTCATCTCTCAGGAAGCCCCTGCTACATTCTGCATTTTTTTCTTTTAATCGACTAGAAATGATTATTATTAGTTTTTTTTTTTTTTTGAGAGAGGGACAGCGAGAGAGAAAGAGAGAATCAACTTTATTTAGTTTTTCACGTGGCTTTCGTTGCTCAGACCCTCTGTTGTGTACGTGGTGCTGGGGTTTGAACCCCTGTACCTGTGCATGCCAGGCAAGCGCCATAACCACTGAGCCACCGCTCCAGCCCCAGAAATGATTATTTTTATTTATTAAGCAGCAGCTGCCTAAGTACGTTCTAAAGTAGTGAACTTTTAGCTATAGAACTCTTATCTACCTGCTTCAAACTCAGGTAGAGTCCTAAATCCTTAACACAGCCTGCAGGAAGCTGTAGATCGGGATCTCGCGTCCTCACCTCCCTCCCACCACTCCCTCGGTGTTCCCTGCTGCTTTGTCGGATTTTGTTTCCCTTTGATTTTCACACCCAGCCCCTCCGACTTCAGGCTCTTCCCAAGAGTCCCCATCCCAGCCAGAAATGCTCTTCCTCCCATCCAGGGGGCCCCTCCTCCAGTCACCTCTCCTACTTCATAACAGCATAAAAACCATGTTTTTTTTTAAAAAAAATATACACACATGCTTGAAAGAAATAAACTCAAGCAACACAAAAGAGTTAAAAATATACTTTAAAAACAATCCATCCCTAGTACCAAAAAAGAAAAACCCATACAATTTGCCACTAGGAAATGACTATCATTCACATTTGACATTATTTCAAACCTTGTTTATACATACAAACATAAAACAGATACGTATTTTAAATGTATATACACTACTATAAATATGTATGTGCCTTATGGATGTTTCTAACTATGCATTTACATATGCAGGTATGTGTATTATATATAAATGTACACGTTTACTTGTATAATGTAGATTACATACATACTATGTGTATGCATACAGACATATAAACATATTTGTAAGCATGTGTGTGTAAATACAAATGAGTATGTGTCTATGCTTTTATACATGTACATTTTTACATGAATTGTAAATAGGATTGCTTCTCAAAACTGTACTAAAATGGAATTATCTGATGCATAGTATTTAAATGTTTACATTCTTTCAAATTTTTCCATTATTTTTTTGTACCAGAGATTGAACCCAGGGGTGCTTAACCACTGAGACACATCCCCAGTCTTTTCTTGTTTTTATTCTTTTTTTATTACTATTTTTTATTTTGAGAAAGGGTCTTGCTAAGAGGCTTATAGCCTTGCTAAGTTGCTGAGGCTGGCCTCAAACTTGCAATCCTCCTGCCTCAACCTCCTGAGTTGCTGGGGTTACAGGTGTGTGCCACTACACCTGGGTCTTCTTTCAAATTAAGAAAAAAAACCTGAATGAAAACAAAGTGAAGCTGATCTTTAGATGTTTCTTCACCGTAAGTAAGTAACATTACTTCCTAGAAAATCCCTCTAAGGTTAATAAAAACAGAATAGTGACATCTAAATTGAGCTAGCATTGGCATACAATAAACTGCACCTACTCCAAGAGTACATCGGTACTCACCTGTGAAACCATCACCAGATCGAGAACACACCCTTTTCTCCCAAAGGTTTCCCCCTGCACCTTTGCAAAACCTTTCATTTCAGCCCTTCCTGCCTCCTTTCCCCAGTCAAGTAAATGTGCTTTCTATTACTATAGATCAGTTTGGGATTTCTAGACTTTTCTATAAAAGGAATCCTATGGTTTGCACTCCCTTTTTATTTGGCTTATTTCGCTCAGCTTAATTATGTTGATATTCAGCTGTGTTATAGCACAGGGCAGCTTTTTCTTTTTTGTGGCCATATAATATTCCATTGCATGTGTGTGTATGCCACTGTTTGTTGATCGCCACCTGTTGGTAGTTATTTGAATGTTTCCAACTTGGAGCTATTTCAGTGATGAATTGGACTTCATCAAAAATTTAAAGCATTTACTCTTCAAAAGGTAATGTTAAAAAAATGGAAAAGACCAGTCATAGACCAGCAGGAAATATTTGCACATACATATTTGATCAAACATCATATATAAAGACCTCCTAAAACTCAACAATAAGAAAAAAAATCATTATATTTTTTCTAAAGAAAGAGGGAGGCAGAGAGAGAGAAAGAGAGAGAGAATGGGAGAATCAATTTTGTTTACTTTTTCATTTGGACTTTGTTTTCTCCAACATTTAGTTGTATATGTGGTGCCAGGATTTGAACCCAGGTGCTGGTGCATGCCAGGCAGGTACTCCAACTGCTGAGCCGCTGTTCAAGCCCTCATCATAATTTTTTAAACCATACATTTTGATTTTAACAGAATCTAATTCCTTGCTATAAAAGATGAGGAAAGTAGCTTTTTAAAAAATTTTTATTCCTGGGGATTGAAGCTAGGGACCCTTAACCACTGAGTCACATCTACAGACCTTTTCTAAATATTTTATTTAGAGATATGATCTCACTAAGTTGCTCAGGGCCTCACTAAGTTCCTGAAGCTGACTTTGAACTTGCAACCCTCCTGCCTCAGCCTCCCAAGTCACTGGGATTACAGGCAAGCACCACTGTGCCCAGCAGAAAATTAGCTTTTATCCTTTCTCCTCCTCCTACACTCTCTCCCTCTTCCTCCTGTTTTTCTTTTTGTGTGTGTGGTTATGTTGCTATTTTTGTGTTCTCAAGGTTTACAATATTTTCATGTCCTGTAATCACAGCACACAGTTTCTCTCCCGTTTTAGTCCTTTCTCTAAATAGATCTATTCTCACGGCTAGGTTTTCCATCATAACTTCTCAGTTCCTAAATTTTAATTTTTATTTATTCATGACCTTCATGACCGGTTGAATCTTTTTGGTGAGGAACTTGTAAGAAGGACTCACAGCGCTGAGTTCCCTAAGTTCTTTCACGCTTGGTCACAGCCTTCGGTTATTACCGTTATTCTTGGCATTTGGTTGTATCTGCTGCCTTCCATCAAATCTCAGCCTCAAAAGTGGGTTTTTAAAAGTGAATCTTTCCATGACTTTGAGTTAATAAAAACCTGTGCTTTTCCTTCAAGCTACATATAATTATGTATTACTATAATTCACTAATTATACCTGTGATTTTGGTTTAATGGCCTTTACAGATAATACGCATAATAATGGTAGCAATCATGCTCCTTTGTCTACCAGCAGTTCGTGGCTCAGAGGAGGTGCTCAGAATATTTGCTTATGTCTTGAACAAACATCCGTTGAGGACCTGGAGGTAGAACAATAATAAATTAAACACCAACAATGAGAATCCCTGTCCCTGTCTATGGGGAGAAACAAAAAAGAAAAAAAGAAAAAAAAAGAACAATTAGACATAGGGTACTATGAAGGTGCTTTAGAAAAAGTTAATACGATTTTATATATTTGTATACTATATGTAATATATATAGTCATTTTATGTGTACAATGTGTATATTTACACACAAGCTATAGCATGTTTTTTAAAAACAAAATTTTATAATTTCATAAATGTACAAAATATATCCTATGTGTAGTGTTTTAGAGAAAAATGAAGAGGTGGAGCTTAAGATGATATGAAATAGCTGCTGTTAAATACAATAGCTGGGGAAGGTCTTACCTTCAAAGTGGCATATAAGAAAATAGCTACCCAGGTGCAGTGGTGCACACCAGTGATCCCAGCATGGGAGGCTGAGGCAGGAGGATCACAAGTTCAAAGCCAGCCTTAGCAACTTAGCAAGGACCAAAGCAATTTTTTGAGACTCTATCTCAAAATAAAATAGAAAAAGGGCTGGGGAGGTGGTTCAGTGGTTAAGAGTCCCTGAGTTCAATCCCTAGTACAAAAAAAAAAAAAAAAAAGCCAAGAATGGCAGCGTTCACTCAAGAGCAGGGTGAAATGGGTAAGGGGTGAAGCAAACGCCCACTGACAAATACACAAGGAGGAAGAAGGCGAGTTTAGAGCGGATTGCTAATCTTCTCATTGCTGGAGTCCACTTCACCCAGATGCAGCTAAGTGGCCAAATCTAGCTTGAGTTTTCTGATTCGCTTCTTTTCCTCAGTCATTCCTGTTCTTGACCAGGGAAGACAAAGCTGCGGGAAGGACTCTTGGGATTACTAGACCTCAGTCACAGATTCAGAACAAAAAGCAACAAGAAACTGCTTAAACCAACCGCTTTTAGTGGAACAACTTCCAAAGTGGGGGCGCTTCTGTTTTCTCTTCCTCTCAGAAGAGGGAAGACAGAGACAATGTGATCCTCCTTCTGGCCAAGCAAAGAGCATCTCCTGAGGACACTGCGATCAGTGTGCCTTGGAAGAGTCTCTCCTCCCCACGTCAGTTTCCAGCTTCATGACTGACACTTGACGGTGACATGCAAAGCTTACACCACGGAAATGGGCAAACGCTACAGATTGAACTCCATTTGCCTTACCTTGACTTTCTAGACTTACAAAAGCGGGAGAGGGGCTGGAGCCGGAGAAACAAAGACCAGATAAAATAACAGATGACATTTATTCTCTCTTAAAAAGAAAGAAAGAAAAGAAAATGGCAGAGGAAATACTAGTCACATGGAGTGAATTTTAAGGCATGTTGGTTACAGCACTGCAAACACTAAACGCTGAAGCAATATTCTAGTATTCCAAAGATATTACCCGATTCAGCAAAGAAGTCACTTACATCCTTGAGAAATGAATGAAATTCCAGGCTGTCTTTTCTTTGCTGTTTCACTTCCCTTTTACTCATTAAGGTGAATGAAAATACCAGCCGGCATTCATGTCAGAACTCTGCTCATTTGTCATTCACCACCAAGGCTTGGGTATGGATTCGGGAATTTATCAAAAGTCAGCATTCTGTGGAATCAATTGGCTCGTGTTGGGATCCATTGGTTTTCGGTTTTGCTTTTTTTCACAGAATTATTTGAGTTCAACATCAAAGGTCAGGAGGGCAAATGCTCTGCACTGTGCGTTGTTAGTAACCCAGAATCTCACGTGGACAATTTGATCGTGACCCAGTGTAGACAATGGTAGGGGCTGGCTAACTTGGTGACAGCAGGTAACCGGTGGTGTTTTAAATCTAGCATATGAGGAAGGGGCTCTACGGATCCTACAGCACATTGTCACCTTCTGGCTACTGATGATAAGTTGCATTACATCAAATTTCTCCAACCTTCTCAGGTTGCCTCCAGCTACAGATGGCCCAGGCCATGGTTGGGCAATCTGGTCCACATTCTCAGAACAGTTTTGTCCCTTGTGAAAAACCCACCATGGAGCACTAGTTCCCAGACCGGGCTGCTGATTGACCGATTAACACATATGCAAATGTTAAATAAAGGGTTGATGTGGAGCTTCCCTTTTGTTGAGCTGAGCATTTTCATTTGTAAGTCTAAGTCATTGGTGGCATGCCATCAAAGGGGCAAGAAAGCTGAAATTCTATCACAGTGAAGAATTTAATTCCTTTAGGCTGGGGTCTCTACATGACAGCAAGATTTGCCAGCAAGAGCAACTAACTGGGTTTCCAGGGTTTCCAAAACATCTTATTTAACTATGGATGAAATATGCCGTTGAGTGACCAGGACACTCAGTGTGTCCTTGCTTTCCGTGCTTATTCATTCTGTGCCTTGTGCTGATACAATTTCCTGTTGAAGGTAGGGTAGGATGGGGGTGGGACGGGAGTGGGGCGGTCAGGAAGTAGAAGTCTTCAGAGTCCCTGGAACTGTTCAGCTTCTACGTAGAGGACTCAAGACACCTGAGATTTGTGTGTCACAGTTTAGATACCAAAATTGGACTTGGGATTCTCAATTTGGTCAAAGAACAAAGGCCTTGAACACATCTTTTTACTACATGTAAGCGAGTTACCAACCTGAAGGCATACTGGACGTGGTAGTGGCTCACAGAATCTGCTTTGGATCATATTTTACAAAAAAAAATTTCTTGTATATTCAAATATGTATATGTTTGTGTTTGTGTGTGTGTACACAGACATAGACGTAGACATCAATATCCATGCACACGTGTGCATACCCATATACACACACACACACTTGATTCATAGGCTAGTCTATCAGGGTCTAACCAGGAAACAGAGACCGTTTGAGTTTTTCTTTATCTTTCTTTCTTTTTTTTTTTTTTTTTTTTTAGGGGTCTTAATTCAGGTTGTGGTTTGCCCTAGCATTCCCAGAAGCTAAAATGAGCCAGAAATTGGCAACATGGGAGAGTGACAGGGACAGAGGACAGAGGGAAGAGGTGAGATTACTGGAGCCTGCAGTCACACCAGGTGTTATGAGCTTCTCCTCTATTCCTTTCCTCCATCCTCCATCCCTAGCTTTTTTTCTGCTTCTGCATTTTGCTGATAGCCATTTCTAGTATCTCAAGCTATTAGGAAAAGGAAGAAGGGAGCGGGGGAGATGATTTTTACCTGAATGAAGACAACTGCCAAGCACCGTGCCCATCCCAGAGGCCATCCATGCAGGAAGTGAGGGGAAAGACCCTGCTTTCTTCCTCCTGTGACTCCTATTTCTCTGCATCGCCTCCCTTCGGCTGAATACAGCTGGAGGTCTCCTGATGTCTGGGCCTGGGAAAGAAGCTTCCGGAACCAACTCCCTGCTATTAGTTTTCTATACCTGTAACAAATCAATACAAAGGCAGAAGATTTAAACAATACACATTTATATTTCATACTGTCCTGGGCAGGATTCGGGCCTGGGCTAGCTGGGTCCTCTGCTCAGATCCCATGTGGTGACCTCCAGGTGTTGGCCCTGGCTGTGGTTCCTGTGAGGCTCTGCTCCTCTTCCACGTTCATTCAGGTTGTTAGGATAAATCTCCCTGTGGTTGTATGACTGAGCTTTCTTGCTGGCTGTGGAGTCTAGAGAGACACCTAGAAGCCACCCTCAGGGTCCAGCCCACGTGGTCCTCTCAGAACACTTTCCAGGGTTCTGGCTTAAAGACTCCCAGGGAAGACTTCCACTACAGAGCATCTTGAAGGGGGTGGCTGTCCCACTATTCTCACAAACCCTCTCCACACTCGAGAGGAGGAGATACACAGTGTGTGGGGACTTAGGGATCCAATTTAGGATTGTGCTACTACAGCCTTGAGACACTGAAGAAAGTAGGAGAGGGAAAGGAAATCTGGGGCACCCAAGCCCAGGGCCAGTGCAGATACAGACGCAAAAGAATCCTTTTCTTTCATTTCTATTTTAAAATTTTCCTAGTGGAGCTACCCAATGCCTTGTGCTGTACAAGGGTCAGGGCACCTCTGCGCATTCCCAGGCCACAACACGCTGTGCCGATTTAGTGGTCAGAAAGTCCAGGCTTCATTGCAGAGTGAACCCATGAAAGCGATCAGTGCTGAGGTCCTTCTCCTAAGACGCCTTCCTTCCGGGAAGGAGGTTTGATTAGCTTCGCTCTTCTCGCCTCTCCCAAGTCACAAAGTTCTGACACCTCCACCACCGAGGCAGAGGGAAAGGACAGTCACAGAGAGCAGGTGGAAAGTGCTGCAGGAAAGTTCTGATTCTGGTGCTGCTGTCGGAAGCTGGCTTCCTGCTTTCTGAGCCTGGTGTAATGCTCTCTCTCCACTGTGGACAGCTTGATGGGGTCCGTGGCGATGTCTTCAGGGCTGAAGATCTCCCACCTGCTGTTCTCCGAAGGAAGGGAAATGAAGCTCTCTTTCCTTTGGTCTCTACCGGATCTGTGCTAAACCTCTGTGATTCTGGAGTTCACTCATCCTCTTTCCAATGAAGTCCCTCCATGCTCTGTGCACCCATTTCTGACTGGGTGAAGACCATGTCCTTCCATCAGCACCCTACCGCGTGGCCCATCTCCAGTCTTCAAGGGATTTCGGTGCACACTTCGCTCTGGCAAACTCTCAGAAAACAGGGCGGCCCCCTCCTCCGTCCCTCCTCCAGCTCACCAGCCTGCTTTCTACCTCTTAGGACTCAGACTCCAGTCCCCTGGTTTCCACCGTCTCCTTCAACCTGTGAGGTCCTGAAGAAGCCCCACCAGGCTGCAGGCAGAGCTTCTTCATCCTGCTCCCTTGGGTGACTGCTGAAGGGGGACTCCAAGTCCTTTGATAGCTCTGTTTCATAACCTTTTCTTTCTCAGATGTAAGGGGCTGAATCTTGTAGTATTTTTTATTTTCTCTTAAAATCTTGCATCTTAGCTTGACCCTTGATTTAGGAATACTATCTGTTTTATCTCAAAGCTTCAGTTGAAAGTCTTTACTATTTTTTTTTACACATGGGAAATCTTAAATTAAGGAAATCTGATTTCAGAGAGAGGACATATCCATGTTTTGAAGGAAACTGATGATCTTCCATCTCCACTGTCTTCTCCCATAGACAAGTGGTCCTGGTCTGAGCGCTGACTTGGGAGGACGGAATCGTACACCACACGCAACAGCCACCACATCTATGCAGTAATTTTAATAAACTTAGAAACTTGGACAAGTGTCTGTGCACATTATAAATCATGTTTCATCTGTGAGCTGCCATATGCAACTTCGGTTGACCCAAAGCCCAAGAGAAAGAGTGGAACCGACTTCGTTTCCCTGCCACATTCTTCTTATGCCATTGGTGTTTCAAAGATTTCTCACGTCTCATTATTGAAGCATCTATCTTGACTAATGGCAGACCTACACCCACAGAGTTTTACAAAAGACAAAAATTTGTTCTCATCTTCCATCTGAATTTCTCCTGAAATGTTTCACTCCACTGTCTCTGAAATTCCATTTCTTTGATTCTGATTATTCACATGTAGATGGGAGACCCTCTATGATTTCTCTTCTTCCTGTTTTGCCAATGAAATTGGATATGAAGATGTTTTCCATGTCACAAATTAAGAGGAAAATATCAAAGGTGTATTAGGGAATGAGAAGTTATTTACTGAAGAAAACAAAAAAAAAATTCACAAATGAAATACTCTTGTTCACAAAGATTTATTTTATAATAAACTATTTGCTGAGGCATAAATCCTCCTTTCTAGACATACACTCTGCTAGTCATATACACCCCTTCTCACTCACACTTTCACATCATTTCCAAATATCCATCTTCTGTCCAACATTCAGACTCCCAAACACGTTTAGAATGCCTTCGTCCTGCTTGTTCCCTCATATTCAGGGTTTCATTCAAATGCCTGTCCCTTATTTTTATGCAAAATTGGTACTTGGTTCCTTGTAACCCCCAAACCCAGGGGTAGGCAAACTATAGTCTAGAGGGACAAATTCAGCAATCACAAAATAAAAACATCCATTTTTATAGATAAAATTTTATTGGAACATGGCATGTTGACCACACGTGCTTTCTTGCTGCTATACAGAGTTGAATAATTGTAACAGGGACCACTCAGCCCACAAAATATAAGTATTAATGATCTTACAGAAAATGTTTGCTTTTTAATTTGACAGAAAAAGCTTGCTGACCCTTGCCCTAAACATGTACACATGCATAATAGGGCTCTTGATGCCTTAGGTGGAAACTGTTGTCTCCCTTACTGGTTTCCCTAGCCACATAGTCATAGTCTTAGTCCTTCAAGATATAGACTATGAAAATCAAAGACTCTGGAGATGGACCACCTAGTTTCAAGGTTTAGTTCTGTTCCTTACAGCCTTGTGACCTTGAAAAGTGTATCTGGGCCACAAGCTTATCATTTGCAAAGTAGAAATAATAATGACTGCATAGGATTACTGTGTGAATTAAATGAGGTATCCCAAAAAGCTTCCAACAGCGCTAGATACTAATAATCTTTTTATGCCATGTGCCACCAAAGAAATTCACACTATTATAGTACCTAAAATTGAGTGCATTCTCATACAGGTTTCTTGGAATTGTTGGCTG
Organism: Aplodontia rufa; assembly: GCA_004027875.1. NCBI lineage: Eukaryota > Metazoa > Chordata > Mammalia > Rodentia > Aplodontiidae > Aplodontia > Aplodontia rufa. Next base: position 23,561 of record PVKS010013268.1, on the reverse strand, counting down.
AGTGAATGAACAAGAAAAAGACATAAATATTCCTGGAAGATTAGAATAATGGAAAAGGTCCAAAGTTGTAGACTGATCCTGTGCACAAAGCAGAAGCTTGGCTCAACACACTTAAAGAAGTCACAATAAACAAAAACATAAGTCTCCACAAAAAAAGAAAAAAAGGAAAAACTAGAAAAGTCTTTTAAATAATATTCCTCCCATATTGCATAGCTCCTCTGGTAGTCAGCTTTCCGTCACTGTAACAAATGACCTGAGAGAATCAACTCAAAAAGAGAAGTTTGACTCACGGTTTCAGAGGATTTAGTCTGTGGTTTCTTGGTCCTGTTGCTTTGGGCCTGTGGCAGTGTAATACATCATGGTAGGAGTATGTGGCAAGGAGTCCTGTGAACCATGTGGTGGCCAGGAAGCAAGATCAAGAGATGAAGGGCCTGTCACCAAATACCTTACTTCCTTCCATTAGGCCCCTCCTTTGACGGGTTCCAATGGCACCATAGGCTGGCAACCAAGTCTTCAACATATGGGACTTGGGGCATGCTCAAGATGAAAGCTACCACACAGGGTTAGATAAGGAAAATTATAGAAATGTAGGAAGGCTGGCCATCCACTCTGTTATTCTTTTCAGTATGAAAGAAGAAAGAAGTGATGCCATAACTCTCCCCTGTAGTCCTTGTTGGGGGGACTACAAAATTCCAATGCACCTGGCTATTGAATTAACCAAACATGTGCCTAAAAGAAATACCCCAAAACCTGACCCAGGTACTCCTCCAGCTTGGGCTATCTCCAGGGCCTCAGCTAGCATCCCTTTCCCAAGCCAGGGGTTCCTATGCTCTTTGTGACCCTGCAAGCTCTCTAAACAAAAGCCAGAGCTGCGGCAGGCACTGTAGCTCTGTCCCTGCTAAGGGGGGCTGTGCTAATTCGCCACGATTAGACAATCTTTGAAGGTCTTTGCCAGTTTTTATCAAGGCTTAAAAAGCAATTATTACAATTAATGCAATTTACCATGTGTTGCCCTTCCAGAAAAGCTATTTCAGGGTAGGTCTGCCATCTGTCCCTTTCAGAGTGATAAAACTCATAATTTTTAACTCTGTTCAGAATCACAGTTGGCCTTTGTGATGTCGGACCTCAGAGAGCTTCCACAGAGGAGAACACTCTAACACTTGCCCCTTGGGTTCTCCAGGGTCTCAGGGTCACAGATCATCTGCAGCGCCACTGTGAAGAAGGCTTTTTTTCCCTTTCATAGCAGGGCAGGAGGATGAAAGCATCCACCCTCTAAATAGATATTCAGACATTTGCTTCTGCAGAGGGAGCCCACAACCGGCAGGGGGAGCTGATTTTTTTGCCATCAACAACCCTTCTGCTTGAAGATGCAGTCTACCAACATCGCTTCTGACAACCAGGAAATATAGAGGAAACACCATAATTGGCATATGTTGTTGCAGAAGCCGAGGGAAATAGACAAGCGCTTGCCAAAGGGATTCAGGCTGAACAAGAAAGAAAGGAGGCAAAATCATGACTCCTCACCAGTTTACACCGGGTGTTTAAAAATTTTTTTTAAATGAGTATTTAAGATCAAAGTCCAAGTATCAAAGATCAAGTTAAAAATCTAAACCAGCTACTTGCTACAGTTAATTTTTTTGAAATCAATAAACAAATACTTGATTGCTATCCCTATCTTGCATTTTTTTTAAATAGATGATGTGGGGGTTTGGGGAAGTACTAAGTGGCAGAACCCATTTTTAACAAGCACAGTGCCAACCAAATGGCTGCAGAGCTCATACTTTGCTTTTCACCGATATCCCTCACTTCTCTGAAAAAAAAAACCTGGCTTCAGAGCTGCTAAGTGTGTAGTGAAAAGAGAAACAGGACAGCCTTTTTCCGTTGCAGACAGGATTCACAAAGGCAGGGAGAATCAAACCAGCTTTCCTCCTCATTCACACATTTGGTAGAAGCTGCCATTTCCCAAGTTTGGCACCTTTTTTCTTTCCAATAACCAAGATGCTTTTTTACATAAGATGGTTATGTATCTATAAAGTACCATCTACATGTTTTTCTTATATGACTAAATCCTTTTGTAATTTTTTTAAATTGCCATGTTTGTGAAATAACTTCTTTTTTTTTTCCCCACTATGATGTATGTAGCCCTTGGGTTTATGAGAGGTTGCTGGAAAATAAATTAGGTTCTTGAGGATGCTCTTTAGAACCCTCTGCTTTTGTTTATCAAGAGACAGGCTGTTTCCTCCCTAGCCACCTTCGGATGTCAAGCCAAGGGACTGGATGAGGGCACTCCTCTGAGGTGCAATGACAGTGTGTCCTTCTGTTCAAAGGGCAGGGGAAACTGTTCCTGGAAACTTTCCATTCTCCTCCAATCATGTGAACCGACATAAGATCCGTTTATGCGGCAAGGGAAATGAGGACGTCAGTTCTCATTGTCAGTTTCTTAAAAGACGCTTTTCCTCACCATGGTCTCCCACGTGCTCACTGTTGTGCCTCTATCTGCTGATATCAGGCCTTCCCTGTTATCTGTATTGAAAAATGACTCTCAGCATGCTGCATTCAAGTTATTTGAATATTTGAAATTTTCAAACTTGGAGTTATTCAAATATTTGTAAATGTTCAAACAAAATTGAGTTTGGCATATCTGATATTATGTGCAAATAAAATGAGATTTATAGATTAAAGTTAATAGATAACGATAATAACCAATAGGTTGTCATTGTTGCCTAAAGTTTGTGTCCATCTTCTGTGCTATTTCACATTGATGAGCTTTAGAATGGAACTCCTGCGGATTCAAGTGGATGGAATGCAAAAGCAAGACATCCCAGATGTGGCTATCATGGTCCAAAACACTTCCATCATTTCTTCTGCAAGGGCGGCCACTGGCTGACCAGTTGTGTGCACACGAACAATAGGCAGTCCAAGTGTCATTGTGTACGACCTGCTAAGCGAGTGGAATACCACAGGTAGCCTGGCCGTAAGCCTGTCCAGTCACCTGTGACAGCCTCGTACAAAGGACTTGGCCCAAATACTCTACTGTGATTCACTAAGCAAAGACTAGTTCTCTCCAGAATCTGAGAACATGGAAAGAAGTGGAAGGATACAGTCAATGAGGCCCTAGGGGAGCTGGGCATGGTGATACACACCTGTGATCCCAGCGACTTTGGAGGCTGAAGCAGGGGATCGCCAAGTTCAAAGTCAGCCTCAGCAACTTAGTGAGGCCCTGAGCAGTTCAAAATAATAAATGAGAAAGCAAGCAGAGTATGTGACTCGATGGTTAAGTGTCCCTGGGTTCAATCCCTGGGAACCAAAAAAAAAGAAAGAAAGAAAGAAAGAAAAAGAAAACAAAAAAAAAAAAAAAGAAAGAAAACAGGACATAGGGGAGAAATGAGCCTACACCCAGAGAGAATCAGGGAAACAAGAAGGGATACAGTAGTCTCCCCTTATCTGCAGGAGATGCATTCTAATATCCCCAGTGAATGCATGAAGTAGCGGATAGTACTGAACCCTACATGTACTATTTTTTCCTATACACATATGATAAAGTTTAATTCATGAATTAGGCACAGTATGAGATTAATAATGATAAATTATTATAACAATCTACTATAAGAAAAGTGACTTAAAACTTATGAATTGTTTATTTCTGAAATTCTGTTTAATATTTTCAGACCACTGTTGACTGTGGATAATTGAACCTTTGGAAACCAATACATTAAAAGGGGGAACTAGTGTACCTAAGAGAGAAAATACAGATACACAACAGTTAGTCAGTCTTTAAAGACAACTTATTTCCTAAAGGTTTCCCCTCTAGCCTGTGGGTCTTTTCATGGGACACTCACTTGTGCTTCAGTTGCTCAAGGGAGCCTCCCTTCCTTCTGAATGAGTCTAGCTCCACAGGAGGAGACTGATTAAATAGCCTAATTTAATCCCTAGGACAGGACTGGGGTAGCTCAGCGGTACAGCACGTGTCTAGCATGAGCAAGGCTCTGGGTTGGATCCCCAGCTACACACACACACACACACACACACACACACAAAGTCCCTACAACAGATGTTGTTGTTCTTAAATATCTCATAAATGTGCTTTTAAACTATGCAGAAAAAAGATGATCTTTTTCCATTTTCCCTTGGTACTGTGTAGACTTGGTTTCTAAGAATGGGCATTTCTAGTCACACCAGAAGTTCACAAAGATTCAACAGTTCTCTGGAGAATGTGGCTACCTGGTACCTATCTACCTAGAGCCCAGGTGTCCTGGAGCCTGACTTCTTTGTAGAGAACGGTAAGAAACAGCTGTTAAGAGTTTTGCCGATGGAGGTTCCTTTTATTTAGAGGGTTTTAAAAAAAATAACTTTGGAAAAAAATGTAAATAGAGAAAATTATAAAGTTTAGATAGAAAAGAAATATCAAAGGGCAGGTAACATTTTCCAGTCCTGTTGATGATAAAGGCATTAATATTGGACTGGTTTGGAAAAGTGCTGACCCCAAATTTTTGTGATTTTTTTCATAGAAAATAAAGGAGATGTATGACCCAGCTATCCCACTTCTAGGTATTTATCCAAAAGAACTGAAATGCAGAGGCATATCAATGTTTATAGAAGCACAATTCACAACAGCCAAGACACAGAACCAGCCCCGGTGTTCATCAACAAATGAATATAAGAAGAACACGTGGTATATATACACATTAGAGTTCTACCTAGACACAGAGAAGAATGAAATTATGGCATTTGCCAGTAAGTGGATGGAAATGGAGAACATCATATTAAGTAAAATAAGCCAGATTCAGAAGGTAAGGGGTTGAATGCTTTCTTTCATACGCAGAAGCTGGAGCAAAATAAGGGGAAAAGAAGGTGTAGAGAATACCTTGAAAATAGACAGGAAATCAACAGAGTACAGGAAGGGGATTAGGGGGAGGGAGAAGGGATGGAAAAAGGGAGGAACTGTGGAATGAAATTAACCAAATCACACTATGTGCATATATATAGGAATACACCAGTGAATCTCCCCTGTAAGTATAGATACAAAGCACCAATTAAAAAGCAATAAATAGGAGGCTGGAGTGGTGGCTCGGTGGTTATGGCACTTGCCCTGTACGCGCAAGTACACGGATTCAAACCCCAGCAACCACGTATACAACTAAGTGTCAGAACAATGAAAGTCACAGAAAAACTCAATGAAAATTGGTTCTCTCTCTCTCTCTCCCACTGTCCTTCTCTCTGCAAAAAAAAAAGAAAAGCAATAAATGCATGGAAGACAAGTAGAGTGGAGGAAAGAGAGCAGGAATGTGCTTTAATAAACACATTTAAAAAATAAAGGAAAAGTAGGAGGTAACTTAGCTCTTTAACTTGAGAAAAGAAGTTTCCATGATTTGCAAAGGGACACTGCAGTAGAATGTGGGCAGGGGGCATATTGCAGGGAGCAGCACACCGTCACATGCTTAGTTCATTCCTTTGACAAATATTTATTGAATGTCAGGCCCTCTTTCAGATGGTGAAAGCAAATCCCTCCCTTCCTGGAACTTGCATCCTGGTTCAGGATTCCCAAAGTATAACCACAAATTATTAGATGAGATCAGTAGTTAATAGAAAAAAGAGAACTTCTGATTTTCAATATTGGAGAATGCTTGCTTGAATGAAGTTAAGTAGGTTTTCTTACAGCAGGTCTTTGCAGTTTATTAGCTTGCTTGGACTGCTGTGAAAAATCCAGCGGACTTGAGGCTTCCACAGTAGAAACATGTGGTTGCACGGTTCTGGAGGTTAGAAGTGCAAGGTCAGGATGCTGGCAGGCGTGGCTCTTCTGAGGCCTCTCTCCCTTGCTTGTGAATGGCCCCTTTCATGTGGAGTTCTTCCCACATCTGCCAGCTTCTGTTAACATCTTCCTCATTTACAGACATTGGTCACGTTGGACTAGGGGCTTGCGTGAACTCATCTTAACTAAATACACCTGCAATGTCCCTACTTCCCTATAATGTCACATTCTGAGGGACTAGGGGTGAGGACTTTGGTGCGTGAACTTTTGAGAGAGACAATCCAACCTATGACAACCACTGTGTGAACCTGGGTCTTTGAAAACTGTAACTCAGAGCCTATCATCAGTCCCAACCCTCCTATGCTTAGACCCCTTCAATGGAAGACTGAACCCTAATCCAAACTATGGACTTTCATGAATAATAATGCCTCAGTATTGGTTCCTCTACCATAGCCGTGTATCACAGAACACAAAGAAGTTAACAGGAAACTGCAGGAGATGAGGAGATAGAGAGGAGCTCTATATTTTCTGCTGGATTTTTTTTTTTTTTTTGTACACTGCCTCCTCCTAAAAATAGTCTATTAAGTTTTTAAAAGGACAAATGCAGGAAAAATGTTTTTCTGGCTGTGCATGACCAGAGCCAACAGAGACCTTGAGGAGTTGGCCCCTTCCCACCTTTCTGACCTCCTCTGCCCCTGGCCAGGCTCCCTAACCTTCCTTCTGTCTCCGGGGCTGGCTGGTCTCTTTCACCACGGAGGGGCTGGCTGAGTTGCTCCCTCAGCCTCAGCCTGGAATCTTTTTCCTCCCCTGTCTTCCAGGTCTCAGTTTACATATCATATCCTCAAAGAACGGAGTGTTCCAGTCCCTTGCTTTTATGTTCTTTGCAGAATTTCTCATTGCTACATTTAATTTCCATATTGATTTTCAACGTCTTCCTTTCCTGCCCCCCAGTTTGCATTCTTACTGAACCCTTTACTGTCACCATCTGCAGTGAGACCTGGGCTCCGCTGCCACCTGACTTGATCTACTGCAGCTCGTGTACTAATGAAGATGGGTGGGCGTCCTGGAAGGGAAGCCCAGCAAATGTGTGCTTCCAGTACAATCTGGATTTCACTTTCTACACCAGGATTATGCTTTTTTTTTTCTTTATCTTTTCCTCTTGAACAGGATAGCTGTAAACACAAGAAAAAGAAAATGAATGCCCTCCTTCTCATAAAGATCTTTGTTTAGCATTTCAGATTTCATATCCTGGAGCTGTTAGGGTAACCACCTGAGCTGATCTCAGCTGGGATAGTTGAAAAAAGGTGATCATGAGAACAGCAAGAATTTATGAGGCAATTTAGGGAGACACTTTAAACCTTTGATTGTCCCTGGTAGATTTTGGAACACAGGTGTACTATCTTCGATTTGGAAAGAATGGCAAAGAAACGCTGTCCAATGCTGTACATTAGCTGATGCATGGGGATGACTCCTGAATTACCTCTAAGTAAATGGGCTTTAATTGGTGATTTGAGGGTAAAAAGAGGGGCAGGCCTTTTGTGCTTCATTCTCTAAAGGAAATTACCCGTATTTCTCAAAAAAAGATCACAGAGTGAGTGAGATAATGGCTTTGTTTTTGTTTTGATTTTTTTTCCAAATGACAGAAGCAAATTCTAACCAATTTAAGCAAAGAACGAGAGATTGATGGTAGGGCTACAGGAGTGTTGATTGCAAACGAAAAGGGCAGAATTGGGAGCTGGGCCCAAGAAGCTCCTGGAAAGCCCAGAGGTCCTATGGCTGCTCCCCTCTGCCTGACTGCATAGCCCTCTCTGTGAGCAGCCTGTATTCCCCAAAGTGGGCATGCATTGCCCCCTTCTATTGCCTGCATATACAAGATACATCTTGCAGCTGGAAGAGGCCATCATGGGTCTCCTGGTCTCAATCCATGTTACTGTAAGGAGTAATCAGCATGGTACAGCATCCTATGGTCCAGGATGTGACTGAGGGGTGGGACAGAGACACATGGTGCAAGCTTTCCTCCTTCCTCCTCTCTGCTCTGTACTGTACATGTGGAGGAGACAAGGAGGGATAGGGAAGTGAGTTGATCCTCCGAGAGGGGGGATTGTGGGGCTCTGAACCAATATTCTCAAAGGGCACCACAGAATGGGCACGTTGGTCATTCATTCATTGAATATTCACTGAACCACTACTACCAGAGGGCAGAATTACAAGTATTAAGGACAATCCCTTCTCTTTAGAGGCTGGGACTCTATGCTGGGAACCAAACTATGCATACATGAAATTATCAGGAAACATCTAATTAGGATCTTGTGTAGTGAAATATTTGTTGAGTACCTGCCTCTTACAAGCTGTTGCAGCATGTCAGGGAGAAAGAATACTAATAACTAGCATCCTTCCTACTTGCCTGGCTTCTAAACTAATTGAGAAATTAAGAGATTTAAGAGATTTAACTCAGGTTAAAGAAGAGGTTAAGAGATTTCACCTAGCCTTCATTATCACTGAAGGTGAGGTTAGGATATGCAATTTTTTATCTGAAGGCAAGTGACCTTCCTTCACTAAACTGCAGAATTGGCAGAGATGGGTAAAACCAGGAATATAGAATGGTATTCCAAACTCCATTTATTGAACAGTTATTTTGTGACAAGCAGTACTTTACCCATGGACAGACAACAGTGAAGAAGCGAAGTTTCTGCCCTGGTGAGTTTCACTTCCCAGTGGGGGGAAGTAGAGACACACAGAATGAGGAGAACAGCGATACATATACTTGTGTTAGTTCTCTAGGGCTGACACAACAAAGTACCGTAGACTGAACGGCTTGATAAACAAAAATGGACTTTCTTGTAGTTCAGGAGGATGGAGGTCTGAGATTATGGTGTCAGGGGTTTGGGGTCTTCTGGGGGCTGTAGGGAAGGCTCTGTTCTAGGCCTCTCTCTTTGGCACATTGATGGCTGTCTTTTCCCTGTGTGTCATGGTCCTCTTTCCATACATGTGTCTATGTACTGGTCTCCTTCCATTAGAACGTCAGTCACACTGGATTAGGCCCCATTCAAATGACCTGGTTTTAACTTAATCACCCTTCTCAAGACCCTATCTCCAAGTAAGGAAACATGGTCAGGTTCTGGGGCTTAACCTGTGAATGGGGAGGGGAAATTCAATTCATCCCATACCACCATAAAGAAAGACAAGGCAGGTTTCCCAGTCTTGTCAATGGAGCATGATTACAGAGAGAATGGGCAGGGAAGACATTTCCAAGGGTGTCAAATTGGAATAAATTTCTCTTTCAATGAGGAATAGACTTATTAGGGAGTGATCTGGAGGGGCAGGCATCCTAGCAGGGACCTGGCCCTGGAGATGTACGTGTGATAATGTCTTGGAAAGCACAGCATTGACCTGGGTGATGGAGGGAGTTTTAATTTTTTTTCAGCAGCACTAGAAATTCCAGCCACGTGCAGGCATTAAGTACGGTTAGTATGAAGTTAGGAATTTGAGATTTATCTGGAGATAACTGGGCTGAGAGTCCTTTAAAGTTGCTGGAAAGTGGGAGGAGCAGTGAGCACAGTCTCTTGGGAAGAAGAATCTAAACTCGGTCTGTTGGATGAGAACTGGGGCAAGCTGGAGGCCAGGAGACCACACAGGAAGCTGTTATGAGGGCCTCAGCATGTGGTCATAGAGACCTGCTTTAGGAAGCAATTAGAAGGAGACAAATATAAAACTAGTGATAATTTCAAAGGAAGAATTGACCGAGTCAAAGTCAGCATTGAAATCTTAGTTACGTTGAAGAAGTCACACTCATTAAACCCCCTGCAAATGGTAACCTAGAGCAGAGCTATGCCCGCGTCTACAGTTCATCAGATGCCGCAGTTTAAATGCACGAGGTGCAGCCAAACTTAGGCTGGAAATGCTGAGCAGGTTTCCGGTCTCAGGAAAGGGCACGTTTCTGGCCATGCTAGTGATTGGAATTTTCATCTTTCCTTCCTCTGTCAGGTATATCCATATGTAAATCATATTTTTTTTTCAGTTCGGTTGTACCCTTCAAAATTCATCTGTTAAGCCCCAACCTCTAGCCTTCCAAATGTGAGTGTATTTGGAGATGGGCTATTACAAGAGGTAATTGAGGTACAATGAGACCATGTGGGTGGTTTCTCATCTGACACGGTGATTGGTGTCTTTCTTTTTTATTTTTTAATGGCTTTTGTTGCTCAGAGACATCATGGTGTATGTGGTGCTGGGGTTTGAACTCTGGTCTTCGTGCATGCCAGGCAAGTGCCATAACCTCTTCAGCCCCGACTGGTGTCTTTATAAGAAAAGATTAGGACATGACACGACCCAGGGCAGGGGAACCAGATGGAGATATGGGGAGAAGACAGTGGTGTAAGTCAGCTTTCCATTACTATAACAAAGTGATTGAGGTAGTCAAGTTATAAACAGATGAGATTTATTTTGGCTCACAGTTTTGGAGTTTACAGTCTATGATTGATTGGCGCCATTGCTTTGCGTCTATGATGAGACAGCACATCTAGGCAGGGAGGGAACATCCACTAGAGTGAAGCAAAAAGCCATTCACCTCATGGCCCAGGTCATAAGAGAGAAAAAGGAAGAGACCAGGATCTCATAATCTCCTTCAATGGCAAGCCCCTATGTCTTAAAACCTCCCACTAACCTCCATCTTTCAAAGTTTCAACAGCTTCCCATTAAAGCCTAGCTGGGGACTAGGATTTAACATGGCTTTTGGGGGACAGTTTAGATCCAAAGTATAGCAACCATCATCAACAAGCCAAGGAAAGAGGCCTTAGTAGAAAACCAACCTGCTATCATCTCAGACTTCTAGCTTCCAGAACTGAGAAAATTAATTCCTGTTGCTAATTCACTCAGTCTTTCATACTGTTACTGCAGCCCTGGCAAAGTAATAAGCCACCCTACCCTGATGGCCACTTCTGAGCATGCCCGGGGATGAGGGGAGGCTCCAGGACCATTGTGGATCCTCTTTTTCTGAGATTTTGCTCATAGCCAACCAGTGACTATAGCCTCGTTGCTTCAATTTAAGTTTGTTTTCTCTTGTTCTTCTCTTCCACAGAGAAAAAGAATTCTTATCATGCTCCTCAAACTGCATCATCGAAGTGACCTGTGGCCACTTAATTAAAATGAAAAATTCAGCTTCTCTCTTGCACATTTGAAGTGCTCAATGGCCATTTGTGACTGGAGGCTACCTTACCACACAGCTCCAGTATAAAACACTTCTTCAGTGTAGAAAATTCTAACGCCTAGAGCCGGTATAGAGGAGAGCATAACCCTCCCCCTTAGCCTCAGCACGGCTGTATTTGTTCAGGTTTTCAGTTGTAAACAATGTAAACCCTCTCAAGGTAGGATAAATTAAGAAAGAGAGAGGAAAATAAGAGGAGGAGGAAGAAGAAAAAGAAGAAGTAGAAGGAGGAGGAGGAGGAGGAAGGGGAGGATAAAAGAAGAAAGGAAGGAAGGAAAGAGAAAAGAAGGAAGAAGGAAAGGAGGGAGGGAGGCAGGAAGGGAGGAAGGAAGGGAGGAAGGAATTAAAGAACAAAGGAAAGAAAGAAGGAAAAAAGTGAACACCATCAAAGGTCTGTGGACTGTAGGTTTGGTCCTCAGTGTATCAGTATTCAGAGGTGGGGCTTTCAGGAAGTTATTAGATCAAGAAGAGTCTAATCTTGTCAGTGGCTTACTCCATTGATAACTTCCTAAGATGAAAGAGCTATTGAGGGGTCATAGAAACTGGGACCTAGATGAAGGGAGTTTGTCCTTGGAAATCTGCCTGTGGGGACTATATCTTGACCCTAGTCCCTTCCTTCCTTCCTTATTCTATCTCTGTCTTTCTCTGTCCTTCCTGGCTGCCATGAAGTGACCAGGTCTGCTCCACCAAACCCCGTCTGTCAGGACCTACCCCCGCACTTCAGGTCCAAGGAATGGAAGCAGCCGACCAGGGACTAAGCCTCTACCATCACGAGCCTCCTTTCCATTGTTTTCTCAGGTACTTTTTCAGAGCAGCAGAGACCTGACTATCCCTGGGTCTTTGGGGACAATATAGGCACAGGTTGCCCATCTCTGTGTCTTCCCAGGGATCATCGAGGGCAAGGAGCCACTATGAGTGAGACCACTCAGTAGGGGATCCCTGTCCTGGATAAAATTGTCTCTTCAGTGGTTGATCCAGCATCTTCCAGTAATTACTGAATTTGCTCCAATCTTTACTTTCAGAAAGCACAAGGAACACCTCTGTTTCTCTTTATCTATTTCAATAAACAATTATTGAGGGCTTACTGGGTGCTCAGGTGCTAGTATAGATGCTGTAGGAAATCTAGAAAGAAAAAAGACCCATCTCCCTACAAACATATATAACACTTAATATAAGGTTGTTCCATCCAAAACGGAATAATCTAAGAACTCAGAGGAGGAATCTTCACTGGGTTCTTGTTTTCTTACTTTAATGACCTTAATAAATATTTATCATTTTGCTGCTTCATAATTATGGAAAATGAAACAAACCCCCCAACTTACTGGAGGCCCTCCCTTCAAAGCAACCAACTCATTTTCTTTAACAACTTCTCATTGTTAAGATCAGCTATAACAGTATCTTCCCATAGCCCCACATTTTATGTTACTGAGAAAAATCCTGTAATTTTCCACTTTCATGAATAGTTCATCCTCAACGAGTTTTCCAACATCAATCTTGTGCATTTGATTTAACTTAGCGTATGTATGTATACCTCACTCATCCCCTAACATTGAGCTGTCTGATTGCAGCTAAATTCCACACAAAGACTTCAAATCCCTTTAAAATATGCTGTCTACCATAAAGAGGCCACTTCATTTCAGGGAACTCACTTTAGATTAAACTCTCTGCTACATTAAATTAAAAGATGTTACACAAATGAATAATTAAAATGATTGCATTTATGGTTAAAAAAATTAAATCACTAATGAGACCAGAATTAATAATCAGGATACAAAGGGCGGAGTATATGGAGGGGATGACAGCAGAAATGAATCTCCTGGCCGAGGAAGCAGTGAAGATTTTTAATTTGGAGTTGTCTTGCTCCAAGCCATCCACTCACCGTGCACACCCATCATGTTTTTGATGGATATGGAAGGACCAGGGTTTATCATGCCACCAAAGTGCTGATGAGGAGGAGTAGTTGATCGTGAGTGGGTTGTAGGAAATGTATGGCAGATCATTGTTTCAGAGAGATACTAGTTCTTTTTTTTTTTTTTTAAAGAAAGAGGGACAGTAAAAAAGAGAGAGAAAAAAAACAACCTTATTTAGTTTTTCATGTGGCCTTTGTTGCTATAACACTCAGTTGTGTACATGGTGCTGGGGTTCGAACTCGGGTCCTCGCGCATGCTAGGAAAGCACCGTAACCACTGAGCCACCGCTCTAGCCCCAAGATCCTAGTTCTTCAGATAGGACAGTGCCTCCAAATCTTACCCTGAACATAGGTTTAAAAGCTGAATGGAATGTGCTGCCCTATTTGAAACTTGAATTATGCTAAGAAAGCTGGTAGGTATTGCCCTCAAAGAAAAAAGTCAGCAAATCATTCTTCTCATTTAGATTCTTTTTTTTTAGCCAGTGTGGACCATCTATGTTTATTTTTGCATTGTTATTACCCTAGTCCCATTCTCTTTTATGTCATGTTATTACGTCTTGTTTATCACACTGGAAGAGCAGCTTGCTTGTCCTCTTTTGCCAATGGAAGAGTGTTACCTGAGTGGTTTCTGGTGTATTAATGCAACCATCACAGGGATGGGATTAGTATCCACTGAACCCATTTCAAGTTCATTTGCATTGCGCAACACATACTTCTGTATTTGTATGTAGATTTATCGAAGAGGAACTGAAGTTCATTAAACTTTGTACTATACTGCATGCTCAAAAGTCATCAGAAAACCCACTGGCTATCTCAAGAGTGTTGTGATACCCTCGCGTTAAGTATACTCACCTATCTTTTGGAGATGGTGAATAATTATGCAATGACTTACTATAAACTACATTAAGAAGTTACTGGGGTTGAAATAAATACTGTAATTATAAGTGAGTTTCATATTTGCAGTAAATACATCAGTGCTTATAAATTCATAGGGATGTATGCAGATTGACAATTTTTAACTGAGTAGTTCCCAGTGTTTGTGAATATCTATATCAAATAGTGTCTGCAATCATTTTCAGTTTGTAAAATTGGATATTTTGGTGTGACTTAGTTCTTATTTGCTCAGGGTTGTGTTACTGTAATACAAGTAGTAACACATTTATATCTGTGGTAATTCACAGGTCAAAATATTGTAGGAATGACTTGGGAACAAATCTGCCAAAGAGCCACATTTGACTGATATTTTCAAATTACATACTAAAAAGAAACAAAACTGTGGAATTTATTTGCATTTGTTCTGGTTGAGCTTCACCACTCCAGTGTTAACATTTATAGTCCTTTTTGCTTTTTATTTGAGAATGAGTTGTCACCCTTCTGACTTCACTCTCATCCATCCTGTTGTTGCCAATGATGTATTTTTGGGGAATAGTATTTGTCTCTTGTTCAGCCTGTCAGCCTTTTCTGAATGAATTTCAGGATGTACTAAGAATGGTGAGCTGAGAGATCCGGATGCTTTAGTTCCCTGCTGGAAAACATTTCCTTGTTTGTAAAGCCACCTTTGTTTTCCATTGTGTTGCTTCACAGCCCTCATTTGACAAATTCTTCTTAGAATTCCATGTCAGGAAAACTCCCTTTCTGGAGAAAAAAAATGAAATGTTTCTTTTAATAAATCATGGGATGAAGTTAATCCATGGAGTTTCCCTTTTGGCCCTGCCTACTAGGGAACACAAAAGTATTTTATTTTTTTGTATAAGAATAACTATCCCTGAACGTAGGGTTGTGGTACCTTCTTGCAATCACATATGTCTAGCTCTCTTAATATTATTTCGAAAGAACTATTTTATGTTTTTCTTAAATTAGAAACTTCAATACTTCTTCAGAAATAGGTGAAGTTTAAAAGAAATAATATGATCGTTCTATATTTTATTTTTAAAAAAATTTTTTATTAGATGGATATAGAGATACAATTGAGGGGGAAACATTATCAAACATTCAAGAACCAATGTATATATACTTAGTTATCCAGGGCTAATGCTATGTCATGGATGCCCAGCTTCAGTTTCCCCTGTTGCTGTTTCCCCCAGAAGAACTCCTGAGTTAAATGGATATCTCCTGGAGGACAGCGATCTCCTTCTGAGATGATTCCCCCATATTCCTATTCTCCAGTCTCCTAGGTGTTCTTCCTACACCCTCCCGCACCCTGTCCCCCTTCCTAGGCCCCCAAGTATCCTAGGGAGTCATCTCCCTGTTGCGTTGAGAATCATACAATTTGAAGTTATTATTAGCTTAGCCATGTAACATACTGCTTCCCCATGTATTCTAACTTCCACAGATGAGAGATACCATTCCGCCCTTGAGTCCCTGAGATTGGGATACTTCACTTAGCTTAATTCTTTCCATCTCCATCCATTTGACTGCAAAAGCCATAATACTGTCTTCTCTAATGGCCGAGTAGTATTCCATTGTATATATGTACCAAAGTGTTTGTATCCACTCATCAAGTGAGGGGCATCTGGGTTGGTTCCATAATCTAACTATAGTAAATTGAGCTGCTATAAACATTGATGAAGCCATATCACTATAATATGCTGATTCTAACTCTTTTGGGAAAATACCCAAGAGTGGGATAGCTGGGTCGTAAGGTGGTTCCATCCTTAATTTTTTGAGGATTCTCCACACTGCTTTCCATAGTGTCTGAACCAGTTTGCAGTCCCACCAGCAGTGTAACAGTGTTCCTCTTTTCCCACAGCCCCTCCAGCATCCATTGTTGTTAGAATTTTTCATTTTTGCTACTCTAACAGGAGTGAGGTAGTATTGATCATTCTATATTTTAAAAGAAACAAGTTTCTTCTCTTTTTCTTGTTCTTTCTTTTTGTGGTATTGGGCATCTAATCTAAGGGTGCTTTACTACTGAGCTACATCCCCATCCCTTTTTATTTTATTTTATTTTTTATGAGACAGGGTCTCACTGAGTTGCTGAGGGTCTTGCTAAGTTGCGGAGGCTGGTCTTGAACTTGCTATCCTCTTGTCTCAGCCTCCTAAGTCACTGGGATTGCACCATGCTTGGCTTTTCTCTATTTCTTTAATAGGGTGGAGGTAAAATTCTTGTGTACAAATCTTAAATAAATTAGGTGAATAACCCCATAGGAAATCTACTAGGTTACAAAGATTAGGTGGTTCACATGGCTATCCTCTCAGGCAGAAATCCCTGAAGAATTTATGTTCACATCAGTGGTCACAGTAGGAGTTCTCCCCAAGGTACACGTGGTGAAAGGCATTTTGAAAATGTGATGGCCAAACACATCTACTCAGGCTTTTAAACTACTGGAACTAGCGCTAGCTATCACCTTCTTTCTTGCCCTCTAAGCATGTGAGGCTGACATCTAGTGCCCTAATACATTTTAAACTCCAACATTTGTACAGGTAGGTTATTTCTCAGCTTGTATCTTCTTTTATAAAGAATTGATACTAAACTGTTCTTAATCTAAACTCTATAGTAGAGTTGAAAAAATTTCCAGTCTTTTTTGGGTATTTGGATCTTAAAAATGTCTGCTTTGGAGGCCAACTTTGCTCATGATATTCAGATTCCCAGGAATCCAGGGGTTCTTTTGAAAGCAGTGTTGTTGGTTATTTAGCCATATAAATTTAGCCATATAAATCAGTATGCATGCATTTAGTCCCTAGTAAATGTCTTTAGTGCCCTTGTGTAAGAGCACGAGTAGAATCCCCTGTAGTATGAATGTATCCCCTGAAGTTCATGTGTTAGAGACTTAACCCTCAATAGGACAGTGTTGAAGGTCGGGGGGCCTTTGAATGTTGATTACATCAGGAGAGTTCTGCCCTCATGAATGGATTGAGGCCATTATCATGCCAGTGAGCTTCTGATACAAGGGTGACTTTGGCTCCTTTCCCTTCTCTCTCTCTTTTTCCCTTCTGTCTTCCATCATGGGATTACACAATAAGAAGACCCTCACCAGATGTTGCACAGATGCCAGTGTTATGCCCCTTGGATTTCCCAGCTTCCAGAGCTATGAGCCAAATAAATTTATTTTCCTTATAAATTACCCAGTCTGTGGCATTCTGTTATAGCAACACAAAATGGATGAAGACAGGGTGGGAGGCCAGATATGAAAAACCTGGTACTTCTCTCATAACAGGAGAAGGGACGGGTCTATTGTTAGAGCAGAGGGAGGTCGTGTTGAAAGGGGAGAAGCACAATATGCTTGGGAAAGAGAAGAAACTCCATTGGATGGGGGGAGAGGGGGCTCAGGGTGCAAAGCTGTTAGGAGGAGAGCCAAAGGAGGAGGCTTTGGAGCATGGCCTTGACCCAGGGACTAGAGAAGGAGAGGGGATGAAGAGGTGGGTTGAAAGGGTGGAGGGAACGGTGAGAGCAAAGTCAGAAAAGGCGGGGCCATTCCAGAAGCGGTTAACCAACCACCTAAGAAAGGAGTAGAAGAGAGGAGCAGTTATGTAAATCTTCACCCCAGTCACAAAGAGCCTGGTACTCTGAGCTGGAGAAATGAGATTTCCTGACGTGTGCGCCATGAGGAAGTCATTGTTTCAGAACACAGAGATGACAGGCTCTGAGCAACTGCTGAAAGAAGTGCGAAAGAGGGGAAGAAGGGGAAAGGGACAGCCAGGTTCAGTTCTCTATGGGCATGTTATAAATTAAATCAAATAGAATTAAATGGAACACATTAGTGAGAAGATAATAGAACTGATTTATCCAGATAATTCATTCTAACCAGTGCAGTCAGACACCAGATAAAACACTGGATTGTGGCCTCTCTGAGCCTGGCTGGCATTTCTGAAGGAAAAGTTGATGATGTAGTTTAGAACTAATGTATTTTTTTTTTTTTTGAGAAACACTATTTTAATATTCTTTCATTTGTTCTCATTTTTTTCTCTTTCCTGATCTAGAGATTTTAAAACAAGAACCATGTCAGTACCACCCTTATCCCTAGGGGGATGGACACCGAGGGCCAATCCATGGTAGAACAAAGGCTCATGTGTCTGGAGGTGTTGAAATCCTGTTCTGGGGCTTTCAATAAAGACACTGTCATTGTCATGGGTAGTCAATATCTGGCTCTCATTATGTGGCCATTAAGACCTTCTGCCCACCTCAAAAAGAAATCCTTAAGAGTAAACGTTAAAGAATACACACACACACACACACACACGTATATATATATTTATATGCAATTACATATATACATATATACACATATGTACATATATACACACATGTACACATACATATGTATATATATGTATATATATACATAATTGTATATGTGTGTATATACATGATTACTTAACCACATAGATTTATATGTGATTAAATCATATATAATGGAGGATATGCACACATGTAAATAAATACATGGTGGCAGCTATAGGTAATGGACATGTTCAGGTAATCCCCTAACTTACGTAGTTTTAACTTTTCACAAAAGTGCCTATTGATAACAAAACAACTTTGCGTCTGTTCTTCCTCTGTGAAGTTGCCAGCTTGCTGGAATGTTCCAAATGTGGTAGCAGCAATCAGTAAAGGGCAAAACCTCCCAGGACCATTAGCATCCCTGACATAGCTCATACTCCAACCTCCTACCAGCTGATGTGGAGTTTCAGAGACCTAGGAGTGAGAACAGAGCACCCTCAGTGGATATTGACAAGAGGAAGGATTTCCACTTGTACCTTTAGTTGTACAGGAAAAGAAAACCACAAAACTCTGATCTAAGGAGGACTCACTCTCACTGACTCTTTCCACATTCCAGAGACAATGATAAAGTCATTAATTAGTTAACTAATTGCATAATGAATTGCCATAAGTACTTTTGGTGGAAAACTTTACAGTACGGTTTATAACTACTTATATTGATCACATACTACTTATGATGGGTTACTTTCCCCCTGAAGCTTATTACAAATCTAAAATGCCTCTTCAACTTGTGTTTTTAGGAATAAGGTTTTAAATTATATCTATTTTTACACAGTTGAGAAATCTCCCTGAGAGATTGTCTGCTAGGGAAAGCTGGTAAGTTCATTTGCATACAGGTGGGAGGTCAAGAACTTGTTTCCAAGACATGCTGTTCATACTTAAAGGCATGTTGCTCTGTGGCTGCACTCCCATGGGAAAGGGGCCACGTATACCTACACTTGGTGTTTGCACCTTCTCCATCCTCACCACCCTTAGAGCCAGATTCTAGAATATCAGCTGCTCTTGGCAGCGTCTGGTTCTGTTGGAGACTTTCTGTAAACTCTCCTTTCAAAGTGCATGATGCTTCAGATTTGTTAAACAAAACAAAACAGAGGAATAAGACCACCACAGTCCTGCCACTGCCTACCCAGTTGATCCGACTGCAGCTGCAGTTATGTCCATGTGATGGATCTTTTGCTTGAGCATTCCCTCTAGCCTAATGGCAGCTGTTTTGGGTTTCTTCAATCCATCCATCTTCCTTGTATGGCTGAGTTCTCATGACCACAGCCTAAGAGAACTTGCTGACCTCTCAGATCTCATTCTTTGTAACTTTCCCTTCTATTTTACATCAGTGGGGTCATAGTGATCAAGCATTCTGCCCATGGCAAGTACAAAATATCATATCCATGCTGGAGATTTTATCCTGCTAGTGGCATAGCAAGAATTTGAGACCAATATGAAGCCATATATTGTCCTCTGTAATGTGCTAGTTACCATCTCCATTGGACTGTTCAATAATTTTCTGACAATAGATCTGTCAAACTAGCTTTCCAACTCACTCTGCTTTATGGCAAGTTCTGTGCTGAGAAGTCCTTATTGGATGTGGTTACGACTTAGGTGTCCTTCAGGGTGATTACTCTTCTGGCTAATGTACAAAGCAGCCCTATTTGGTATGTTTGCTTATTTGAGAATCATCAACCACAGACACAATTCCCAAATAACTGCCTCAATAACTTTAAAATATGATCACAACTTGTTGACTTAGGGGGCTTTCTAGAGGACAAAATGCAACCTGTTAGACCCTGCATCTGAAAACTTGGTCTATTAAACTGCAATGAATTCAAATAACCTTTCCTACTTTGGAGAAGGGTAAAGTTATCCTTGTTTTGAGTTTTGTCTTGCTTTGTCTTATAGAAGAGTATACATAGTAACTCTCCTTTTAGTTTTATCTAAGTTCATAATACTTATTGTCCATTGTATGCCACTTGTCTTGAGTTTAATCTTTTAGTTTTAGCCTCCTTTACTAAGCCTTGTGTTCTGCCATGCAGTTCACAGACGCACATGGTATTCAGTATTCCTGTAATATACAGAGATGCAAACTGGCATTTATTGGGCTCATATTAGGAGATGGGTACCATTATAATCACACATATTAACTCATTTAATCTTCACAACCAACCTGTGATTTGGGTATTAGTGTCATTCCCACTTGATGAAAAAGGAAATGGAGGCTCAGGGAGAGGAAGCCACTTTCACAACTACTAAATGAAGAAGCTAGGATTCAAATTAACACCCATCTGGTTCCAAAGCCATAAGGATATACTGTTTCTCTGCAAAACTCCAAGCAGACCCTTTCTGGCTCGGAATCTATAATTCTTCAGTCGAAAGAGCATATGTTCTGAAATACAATTTGGACACCCAGAAGTTAAAGGTAAATGGCTTGATCCAGTTCCAATTTTTAATACTTTTTTTATGTCTGCTTCTGTAGCTAGCCCTTGGATTTGTTAATTTGTTATTTTTTTTCTTGTTATAAGAAATGCTATTTCTGTTTTAAGTGCTGCTGGATTTGGAAATCATTCTCATGACTAAATATTTGTTTTCCTAGTAAGAGCCCAGGGAATGGCTAGGCTGCCAGTGGGTTCTGAATAAAGATTAATGGATGGCCCTGCACGTCTGTGTGGGAGTCATGTGCTCAGGATCTATCTGCTCAGCTCTTCGAAAGTGACAAAAAGGACATGAAGAAGACGAAACCTACAGAATTACCACCAAACCTCACCCATGGGTTTCCAGATTGGGCTGTGTCAGCTGAAAGGCCCCAAAGGCCCCCATGCAGCAGGAGTGGGAATGTGGAGCGGTCCTGGGAAGGGCTGTGAAAATGAAATTCCAGGTCCATTTCCAGAATTAATATCAAGTAGGAGAGAAAACTTGGTTCTCTGATGAGGACTGAAGAAAATCAAATACTGTTTAATTGACACATTTTCTATTATTATATACATATAGAGGATGAGTAATGTGGCATATCAGATGGCTTATTCAAGCTGTCAATCAAGAGCTAAAGCATGAATAACTTTCCAGAGAACCTTCTGCGAAATCCAAGCAATAGAAAGTGGCAGTAACCAATCAGATGTTCATCTACTACCAAATCGTCCCTGAAAATTTTGGGGGATCAATAAAGGGTTTTCCCCAAAGTGCATGGTGGAATATTTCTAGACAAGGAGATTAATAACTTAAACTGTCTACTAAAAATCCAGATATCCATATGCCACCCAGGTATGTGCACTTGTCAGAAAGTCCAGGGTCTGCCTTAGAGCCTGGGAAAGGACACCTTCATTATGAATGATGACTACTGAGCGCCTTTCCAAATCTCAGGAGAGATGGAGGATGTGAGGGCACTCACTTGCAAAATCAATCTTTGCTTTGGCATCAGATAAAGTGGAAGGAGGAAAGCCTCAATTACTAGGACTATTACCATCAATCTCAGGTTGCCAGGGGGTGCTCCAGTATTGTGTAGAGAAGAGTATGCCTGCAAGCCCATTGGGTGGCCCTGATGCTGCTTCCAGCTCTGTCCCAGTGCTCCCATTTGCATGAGTAAAGTAGAGACTAACTTTCCACAGTCCATTTCAACTCTAATATTTCATGCCATCTTTGAAGAGTTCCCCCATAAGATGAGCATTCTTGAAGTTTTGGATGAGAATTTATTTATATACCTCTACTTTTGAAAAACTCTTTTTGAATTCCCCACCAAACTCTTAGGATAAAGAGGCTTTAGGAATTTTGATAATTCAATGCATCAGAGAATACTTTATTTTATTAATACATTTCCCTCCGTTGCTGGCACCACATTTCACCATTTGTCCCTCCTAAAGGTGACTTTTGAGAAGCAAAGTAAAAATTGTGGAGGAAAGTAAAAATTGTGGCAAGGAAAGATCTTATTACATGTTTGCTGCTTAAAAATATAAAAAAAATAAGGTAGATCGTGCAAGAAAGAAATCCACAGAAAATGAGTATGTGTGTATGTATTGCAAGATAAGGGTGCACATTTATAAAACCACCATCCTAGAACAATTCAAGCTTTGTGAAGAGGGAAGGGCACTTTTCTGATATTAGGAGTCACAGATCTGTCAGCATCCAGGTGCGAGGGAGAGGTAATGTGGACACCTGTGCCAGACTGAGTAGCATAGCCCAGCTCCTTAGTGTTGATTTTTCCACAAAGACCTTAGAAGCTGATGACGTCTTTTTAATAGAACCAATGAATCTTTGTATCCCTCTGTCTCCTCATTTGACCTTATTTTGTTATGAATCAGAGAAGGAAAGAAAGAACTAAACTATTGGGGTGAACTGGGGTGGGAGGTGAGGTGAATGAGGGGGGATTGAGGAAGCCCCAAGATGTCTATGCTGTGGAGCCTACAGACAAGATCACAGGCTGCGGGTGGTCACCCGGGATGTTATTGTTCATTTGCTGTGGCTTTATTTGTTCCTGCTTCTCATTTTAGATTCTTGCCATGATATAATAAGTGATCTTCTTCCTAGCCATCATCCTGTATTGACAAGCAAATGTCATCCATGTTTGATTGACAACCATTGCTCCTGAATGCAGAAGTATGATTTAGGAATCAATTCTACTTATTTATTTAAAGCTGTTCTTGTATGTCTTATGTATGTGTTGACGGGGTACCTTGTCCAATATCTACTCTAAAGGCTTTCTATTAATATTCTAAATCCAGGCTTTTTCCCTCTCCTGCAAACAGGGGCTCTTGTCATATTTTTAGTATTTTCCTCTCCCCTCAAAGTACATTTGGAAAATCTGCAATGGAGCTTATAGAAGTCTTTCCATATCTTAGGAAAAGCCCTGGCCTAGCACTTGTGTGAACTCTGCTTGCTGTATTGTAAGATTTTTGAAGACATTCTGATAAGTGATTATTTCTCACCCATGTAGCACCTTTAAGCAAATGCAATTTAAAATCCAATGAAAACATCTCCTGAAAGGAGGCTAGCATTGTAAGCCTGTAAGTCAAATATATACGAATACTTCCCCCATTGTGTAGCATTTGCAAAAACACACCCGCTTCCATTTAAAATCATTGAGAAAATGTCCTTTGGTTTTTTAGCACACCTCGCTGTTCACTGGTTAACTAACATCTTACTTAGTTTAGGAGGATGGGGAGGAAAAAAATCACAAGGTTAAAAAAATCATGTGTACCATCTGGAAAATTCTAAAGGGCCTTCCTTATGTTAAAAGTGGCATTTTGAAAAACACCTGAAGCACTGATTGTGGGTGAGCCAGTAGAGAAATGCTGTCAAGTAAGCTACCCTCTTTTCAACCTTCACCTGCACCCTCCTACTGGGGCTGCCAGCAGTGAGGACACAGAGGAGATAGGTGTGACCCTTGAATACTGAAGGCTGTGGCACAGCAGCCTCCCTCCAAGTATGTCCAGCGGGAGCACTGCCATCCACTGGGTTCAGCAAGGGAGTATTCAGGATCTCACTGTTCATCCATGTGCAA